>JANHFO010006924.1:43776-55873 GCA_032468095.1 Pareas carinatus
AGGTAAGGCAAAACTATCATCTGTGGAGTAAGGAATCAGTCTTGGGAATGAAAGGAGACTTCAGATGGAGGCTCAGTCTGTTAATGTGGAAAACACCAAAGCTGTCCTGCACTGACAGATTGGGGTTTTCCCCAACTTTTTCCCTCCAAAGGACTCTGATGTTTACTTTCGCCTCTGAAGAAGACTGTTCGTCTTACCCTCCGGTCCTGCCACCACAGTATGGCCTTAATCACTGGCCAGCATTACGGCCACCCCATGGAGAACCATATTTGAAAAATATAGCAGATGAACAAATGATTTCCAGAACACTTTTTCTGGAAAGAGACATGAACAAAGTTGTTGTTGTTTTTTAACGCGGAAATGAATAAAGAAATTGAGACTACAGCAAGGGAGGGAGGGGTGGGTGGGGGCACAGGACAGATGGATGTGTGTCCCCTGCAATGTATGCTTCTGAATTCCATTCTGGTGGGACAGCTTGGGATAGTGGGTTGGGGGTTTAACTCTGTGGGTGGAAATTGAGATTTGGGACAAAGATTCAGACTGATCCTACCCTCCCACCACCCTTTTTGTGTCAAAATTTGTTTCCACTTCCCTTTTTCTGGGGATTTTCTTGTTTGGTTTGGGTTTTTTAATATACATATGAAATGCAATGAAATGCAAAATTCCTGGGTGGTTCTTTTTAATGAAAAGCAAGACCAAATATAAACAAAAACCAGATGTGAAATTCATGACCCAAGTTCCTAAAATCTACTTTTAATCTAAATGGCAGTTGTGGAAGTAGGAGTTTTCTTTCCACCTAGCACCATTTATCTGATGGAAATAGCCCCTTAATCATAAAAGAACAGGTATTTATCTTTTTCACTCTTTGTAGCTAAGAGGCGCAAAGCGAGGTGGTGCCATGAGGGAAGGATCAATGTTCCACGTCCCCCAAAGTGAAGGTCCTTATTGATTTGATCCTGGAAAAAAAAATTTTGTGCTGTTTTTAGAAATGTATTGCCACCATTGTCAACAAAGAAGAGATGAAAGATAGGATTGTAATTCTGGACCTCTGTATACATACAGAATACGTTTTCCAAGAGCGGAGCAAAGTTGAAAAAATGCAAAGTATTGTAATTCTGACTTTGTTGAAAAAGTATCATTTACAAACAGAATGAATTTGTGTATGAGTTGAGTACCCTCTGCTCTAAATTATATGCACACATTTCCTCTAATTTTACCTGGTCCTCTACAATTCTGCCCACCAGTAAGTATTGGCAAGTAGACAGCTCTAAAATGAATTCTAAGCTGAACTATATTTTGGAGTCTGAGACATGTTTTAATGCAAAAAAGTTTTGTCACTACTAATCTGTGCATCTGCTTTCAGTGTTAGGGCACAAGTACAGTATATGTATCAAATTATATTAATGGTATTTGCATGGACATCCACTGGTAGAAGAGGAGGAGTGTCTGCTATCTTCCCCTCATCTTATATCTAGACTCTTGGTTTAAGTGACAAAATTATCACAGGGAAGATTTTAGTTCTAACTCTTATTTCATAAAAGAGAAAGAAAAAAATCAGCAAAAATGGAAGTACATTAAAAATAACTATAATCATTCCAGGTTTAGCAAGATGAGTTCCACTGTTTAATAGATCTAGCAACATGAGCCCGTCAATTGACGCACTTCATTATCTGCCAAAATATGCCCAAAAGGTGTTCTATTCCTCTATTCTCACAGTATGAATAACAGCAGTTTTGGCAAAGCTCTTCGCACCTTGGCATTCACAACCATTTTCCTGCATATCTCTTTGGCCCCGATTCTCACACCATACTAGCCATTACATGGTTGGATTGTGTTGGTTTTGAAACAATATGATGTGTGAACCCAGCCTCTGCAGTTTAAACCTGGGAATGACTGCCCAAGTGCATTGTAAAGACAGAAATGCATTTTGACCCAATGTTCTGCTTTTAAAAGTATATCTTTAATTATGTGCCTGTTTGAAAGATGAGAAATAACTTGGATTAGGAGTTAGAAGGAAAGCTTTTGGGGTCTCCAGTGGTTTGGCTGCCCATCTTTAATATGTATAGATTTTTTTAGGTAAGTTATTTTACAGATGAAAATCATAATGAAACCCTACTCTACACATTAGACATTTTGGATGGCATATAAATTTAATAACTAAATAAATTTTACCTCAAAATTAAATAGGCACAAAAAATCTATTCCATAAGTTCTGAAAGGACAAATTTATTTCACATAACATCTTTCTTGTCTCTTCTCTCATAGAGGCAGACATACTTTGCTTACTCCCAAATCTGAAACTAAAATTAAAATGTGCTCCATTATGTTAGCATTCAAACTAATTAAATCAAATTCTGTAAGGTCACTAGTACAATCAGGGCTGAAAAGTCTTTAGCATGCCCAGGAAAGATGTCTCATCCCTAGATCTGATAAGTCTGCCAACATTGCTGCCAAATTCTCTTCCTGAAAAACTCTGCTCTGCTGTTTTATATTGTCTGTGAGGATCTTTTATCTAACTGCACTTTGGCTCCCTTTGAGACTCACTACACCTATTTTAAAATTTTAAAAAAATCATCCATGAGTACTTCCACACTGCCATTCTTTTCACATCCAAGATGTTCCACAATTCCTGCTTCTTGTAGTGGACTTGCAAAACTGAGAGCAAGGGATAAGAAATCACTGCCCACCCCTGAATTACTTACTGCAGGTCCTGGAGAAACACAAATGCCCTTACTTGCACTCTATGCAAAAGAAAGTTTTTAAAATCTCTTTCACCCAACCCCCATCCCTGTTCTTATTTTATGTGATATTAGTCTGTTCATATGCAAAAAAAAGGTAAACAGTTCCTGGCAAAAGGGAATGAACATGATGGGCGTCACACCGTCTTTCTCCCTTTTAAGTTCTCAGGAACTGAACAGAGAGGAGCTCCCACAAATGGGGAGATGACTACCCACAAGCTCCATAGCATTGGAGGGATTAATTTTACTGCAGTTTCAGAAAAACCACAGCTGAAGCAAAAATTAATTGGTTTGTTTTTAAATACAGCTGCTGGCATGGATCACACATATATGAATCTGCTGAACAGCACATGATTCTTACATGGAAGCACTCAGAGTCCAATCAAGATTGTGAGAAAGCAGCCACTTCTACTGTGTCATTCTGATAGTATATTATCAATATTATAAATCCCCCTACAGCACTTAAAACATTGCCAACTGCTGCTCTGTGTTGAGGTGATAGGGAAATGCCCACCATATGCCCACCATATTTATGCAAGGAGTACACAATTAGTGTGGCTCCAAATCTGCATGTAATTCCACAAAGCCTTCAGCTTACAGAGCTTTTCCAAATTTTTTCATGTGATATAAGGGGAAAGTTATTAAATATATTGAAAGTAATATGAATTGTGTTTAACTGATATTAAACTACATCAAATTTTTCTCTTGACACCACAGCCTGAAAAAGTTTGTATACCTTTGTTTTTAACTTCAGGGCTACACAATAAGGAGTGTAGCTTAATATGATGAGACAAGGACTGTCCCAAGATATCTTGCCTAAGAGCAAGGGAAAATGGCATTTTCTTCCATTTCACATGAAAATATTAATGGGATTAGCATGTAAACCTTTTATCAAAAGCCCTCTGCTCCACCTAAAGGCACTAGGCAAGCCCAAGAAATGATGTAGCATAACGTGGTATCTGCTGCCTTGGTCAACCCTCTAACTTTGTAGTAGCAGACCCAGCTGTCGGGGGGTCTTAACATTGAAATCTTAGTACAGGTAGTCCTCGACTTACAGCCATTTGTTAAGTGACTGTTCAAAGTTACAACAGCATTGAAAAAGTGACATATGACCGTTCTTCACAGTTCTGACAATTGCAGCATCCCTGTGGTCACATGATCAAAATTCAGACACTTGGCAACTTGTTCATATTTATGACGGTTGAAGTGTTCTGGGATCACGTGATCCACTTTTGCGACTTTCTGCCAAGCAAATCAATGGGGAAGTCAGATTCTCTTTACAATCATGTTACTAACTTAACAACTGCAGGGATTCACTTAACAACTGTGGCAAGAAAACTCATAAACCGGGCCAAACTTACTTAGCAACCATCTTGTTTAGCAATTAAAATTTTGGGCTCAATTATGGTCATAAGTTGAGGACTGTCTATAAAAGGTAATATGAGAAATGTGAGGTGGAAGCACATTCTAGGGAATTCTATTCATCATAAAGAAAAGCATACAGGTATTTCCACCGAGGCCTGTATAAAATCTTCAGTACATCAGGCTGTGCTCTGTATAGTTTTTCACTTTTGGTCCTGTTCCTTGTGTTCCCTAGGTGCTTACTCGTGTTTTTAAACTATTTTTTTTGTTAAACTTAATACCAAATATCACAAAAATGTCATCTGTATTTATTGATATGTGTATATTGGGACAATCACAATTAGAAAAGATGATAATTCTGGATGCATTCAGAATGATTTCAGGGATCACTTGACAGTAAGCTTCAAATTATCTAAACTGACAAGGCCCATTTTTGGCACTGCTAGCAATGCAATTAGCCAGGAAGCCTACTGCTTCCAATGCTCTCCAAAGGGGAATAAGAAAACAAGTAAAAAGATTGCTGTTTTTCTTCAAGTAACCAGAGTTAATTTGCTTTATGTAGGTCACCCTGAAGACTTTTTCTCACATGCTAGACTTCACTAAAGGCAGTTCTCTTTTGCATAGGACAACCACCTTCCTATGTAACTATCCTTTAACCCATTAAAGTATATTTTTCTTCTGATTTTTTTAGACTTGTGAACCTGCTAATAAAAGAGGGAAGGGAGCGATCATCTTACATTGAACATGGGCCAAATACCGTACATTCACCATGAATCTATTGGGTTTATATGCTATTTTTCCCTACCCCTCACACCATTAGCATTCTGGAAAACCATGAAAATTCCATATCTGGTCCTGGCAAATGGGCTTCTATTTCCCAGTGGTGCTATGGTGATAAATTTGATTTAATTAACACAGGAAGCCTCAACAAAAGTTTTGATTGTCTTAAGAGAACCCAGCATGAAACAGATAAGAAAAGATTCCAGGATTCTAATATCCTCCCAGGCCAGGAATAAATGCTTGATACTACTGTGAGACAAATTAAGTAGGTATCTCAAGTGGGAGATTTGGGGTGCTATTCACCATGGAGAGGGTGTGCCATTAAGATTTTCTGCTTCAAGAGCTTAAATATTTTGGACTAGCTCCGTTTGTTCTAGAATCCACCTAACGGCATTGCCCTCCATCTTTCCTCATTTGCTCCAAAGCAATGCGGGATGTATTTTTCTACATGAAAAACAGCTAGTTGAGAGAGTATACACTGGGAATAACAGTAGTTGTAAGCTAAAGCCAGCCAACAAACATTGGATATTAAAAGGGGGAGGGATAAGAAACCAGGACGGTACATAATTCTATCTACGGTACATAATTCTATCTAATAATAATTTGCACAGAATGTGTGCAAATTATGTTTGAAACAAATGTGATATCCTGCCTGAAATGAAAAGGACTAACTCACTGAGTGAACCAATATCTGATTTGCTGTTATATTTTATACAAATATAATTTAATTTTTGATCAAACTATGAGTTAATTTGTGGTCACTGAAAAAATACTTTCACCAACAAAAATAAATATTCAAGGTTACTTAGCAATTTTTAAAAAACCAGCTCAATTTTCAAGCAAGGTCTTAGTGTGGTTCAAATTTGAGTTTTCTTCATAAGGATATAGCAAAATAGTTGTGTAAAGTATGGATGGTCCTCAACTTAGGACAATTGACCCCAAAATTTTTGTTGCTAAGATAGTTAAGTGAGTTTTGCCCCATTATATAACCTTTCTTGCCATAGTTATTAAGCAAGTTACAACAGTTAGGTTGGTAACACAGTTGTTAAGTGAATCTGGCTTCCCTATTGACTGCTTATCAGAAAGTCACAAAAAGTGATCACATAATCCTGGGACACTGCAATTATCATAAATATGAGCCAGTTGCCAAGCCTCTGATTTTTTATCACGTGATCATGTGTGGAAAATGGTAATAAATAAAATGTTGTAAATCGAGGACTACCTGTATAGATTTTTGGAGGGCAGAGATTGAACAGTAGCCCTCAATCCTTTGAGTAAATGGGCCCCAAGTTCAAATTTTGATAGCTGTCAATAAAAAATGCAAAATAATCCATAATACCCTCAACTACTTTGGCACAGTTTGGTCTAACCTATTCCGTCTATGAACAATTAGCAGAGCGGTGCCTGCAGATTTAACAGGACAGAAGACTGAACATACACCATCTCAATCTTTCCTCAACTCCAGTCATAATTTCCTACATGTTGCTTGTTCATGGTACAAAAACAGTATCAGTACTACTGAACTCTCCAGTAGCTTTTGGCTTTGTAGTAAAAGCTCTTTTGCTTCAACAGCTATTTTGCAATTCTTTGCTTTGCCCCAAAACATAGCTTAAAGGACATCAATGATTCTGAGAAGAAATGAAACAATTACGTAGCTTGGGGATCTTTCTTAATACCGCATGGGCTTATGTATTATATGTTAGACAAAATGTCACAAACAGAATACCAGCAGCTCAGTTTTAAGTAGATAGAAAGCTTTCATTTTCAAGCCATTCCGGTGATAGTGTCTTAATAATGAAAAATACTGCCTTTCAAAACGTTTAAAATGACTAAAATTATGAACAAATGAACCTCATATGTTGAATACTTGTAACCTGAGTAGGGCATATAGAGGTTTTGTTTCAAGTAATAGTTATTTGGTATTTAATAATTTGTATTTAGCAGATTGAATGTTCCATGCTCATATATTATCTCAAAAAATCATTTGGGAACAAGCATAATAAATTCTGAGCTCTCCAGAGGAAACAGAAACAGCATATTGAAGCTGGTCAACTGCTTTTCATTTACATGTTTTCCCTTACCATTCTATGATGAGTCCCAAAGAAATGATCTTCTCAACAGGTGCATTTGTTTCAAGTTTTACAATACTATGAAATGAGCTGCTTCAGCAACCTGGGCTCACATTGCCATCTTGTGGACTCTGGCGCCCAAATAAATTCCTTTCTTGATTACTCCACTTTAGTTGTTACGAAGACAAAACCAAACCCTCTTGACTAATTCCATATGAATGGCTTTTCCAGCTTTTTAAAACTGTACACTCTTAAGAACTTTGTTTTGCTGTACTTGTTGGTTTAGAAATAGTATGCAACTATCTTTATATCATTCTATCTTTATATTTTATCATTTCCTTAATAGCGATCTGCTTTGGATTAGCATCATTAAGCAAATACAATAAATCATATGGATCCCTTTAGGAGCAGCACAAGTGGATACAGAAGATGTTCAGTGCGGTTAAGATATACTGGCATGCCTATTTACCCTTGTACACATGACTCAGTTTTCTTCCATTCACATATTTTGAAAACCTGGGGAGAGAGTAAGTTTCACAGTTTTCTTCTCTGTTAATGATCTTATTTAGAATTGCAGCAGGAAAACCATAGCTTTCTTCAGCTGCCCTAACAAATATATTGCATTCCCTGCAGCTCAGCTGATGGCTGGTAAATGTGAGATGGAGTGGGAAAAGTTCCCTAGGATGACTGCCCCAGCCCGGCTGCATTGGACTGGCATATAGTCAGCCTTCCTGAGTGAACCAGACAGAAACCAAGACTAGATGAACTAGATCTACTTTATTTCAGGAGATTGCATCCAAGATATCTGAACAGCTAAGGAAATCTCCCAGTTCTGATTTTTAATGACCTTCTTGCTAGAGATAGCACAAACTGGAATTATGGCTTTTTGCATTTTCTAACTTATCATTCTTTTCCTGAATCTAACTACAGTGCTAATTATTTACTACAGTGGACAACCTTCAGAGCCTCCTATGTCTGCACAGCCCAAACTTCATGCCAAAAAGTACAATAATTCTTGGGATCCATTTCAGTTGAGTTTCAAGCCAAGGTACACTACTGAGATATTAGTTGTACTAGTTGATGACCTCTGGTGGACAAGGGGTGACAATGGTGTGTCCATTCTTGTGTTCCTTCATCTCTTAGCAACCTTGGATAATGTTGACTACAGTATCCTTCTGAACTAGTTGCAAATATTTGGGTGGGGAGCACTTTGTTGCAGTGTCTCATCTCCTTCATCAATGGTCAGTTCTAGTAGGGGGAGATTGCACCCGCATCCCCTCACCCAGGGCAAGACTCTTGCATCTTCTGTTTAACATCTCTGTGAAAACACTCAGTAAGTTGATCTGAAGGTAAAGGTTCAGGATCACTGGTATATCCCAAAAGTGTTTTTTTCAAAAGTCAATTGAATTTTCTTAGTTTTTTCTTAAAAACATTTTGCTTCTCATCCAAGAAGCTTCTTCAGCTTCTTTGCAGTCATTTGGTCGTTAGCACTGATTGTTTTAATATTTATAGTTTGATTTGTATTTTTTGCAGCCATCTGTTTATTACTAGATGACTGCAAAGAATATAAATCCTTCCATTCCCCACCGTTCGGTAAGAGCTGAAGAAGCTTCTTGGATGAGAAGAAAATGTTTTCAAGAAAAAACTAAGAAAGTCCAGTTGCCTTTTGAAAAAAACACCTTTGGGACAACCATGATCTGGATGATGGAAAATCTACAGACATATCACCAGTAGGCTTATAACATCCATCTCAACTCCAGGCTGTGCAGGTGAAATGGAGGGACAGTCTGGCTCAACACTGAGTGGTTATGGTTGTTTGGGCCCCTGATTCTGGGATGTTTTCATCTTTGGTCTTGGAGGGTTTGCACATGTAATTTAGAGGTCCTGCTAGACCAGTGGTTCCCTAAGGGGGCGGTACCATCCCGAGGGGTGGTAGGATGGCTTAGGGGGCGATGGGAGGCCAGGGGAGTGGTGGGTTAGCTTAGGGGGTGCTGGGATGCCAAGGGAGCGATAAGAGGCGGGGGGGACGCTGCTCAGAAGGTGCGGGAGCACAAGCTTCCCTGCGCGTAAAGAACGGTACAAAGACGGCTTTGGAGCGCCGTTCTTTCCCCTCCCCTCCCCCCAAAAGCAGGCTCTGTGCTCTGGCAGTAAGTTTTTCCCCCCTCTTCCCCAAGCCGGAGCTCTGTGCCCTGGCTGCGAGAGAAAGGTGCGTGCTGTGGGTGAAGGGGGGGTGGGGTGGGGGGGAGTGAAGTGCCAGAGCGCTGTGTCTGTGTGTGTGTGTGTGTCATTGTGGGTATCTGTTTCTTTCTGTGTGTGCGTGCGCGCGTCATTGTATCTGTTTCTCTCTCTCATTCTTTGTGTGTTTCAGTGTATATCTGTCTGTTTCTTTCTCATTCTTTGTGTACGTGTGTGTGTCTGTGTATGTGTGATTCTCTGTGTGTATCTATTTAAGTGATTTAAAACCAGACATTGGTAAACTGGTATCACTTCATCAAGCCCACCCATCACATTAAGAATTTACTGAACAGTGAAATAATTACTAAATTTTACTGAGTTTACTAAGTTACTAAGGTTCTTGATAAACTATCAAACTTTGAAAGCCTGGTATCACTGGATCATGTTCAACAATTTTGTTGAATTAACATTAGCTAAAAAGATTTTTTAAATTGAATTTTGAATAAGTGTGCAATTAATTGTTACAGTTTTGAATTTTACTATTACTATCTTCCTTAGTGGGTCATATAAACCACTATTCCAAATAATGCTATTTATTATTTATTTATTTTATTATTTAGACTTATATACCACTTATCAGTGCTTTACAGCACTCTCTAAGCGGTTTACACAATCAGCATATTGCCCCCCAACAATCTGGGTCCTCATTTATAGGGAGTGGGCACTGGGGATGAGTTTGTAGCACCAGTGGGGGCGGTGGACTGAGAGAGTTTGGGAACTACTGCTTAAAGTGCAGGTGGCATATGTGGCCAGGAGGCCCTTTGTATAAGTTCATCTTGGTACCATCTGTGCTCTTTTCATGACCAGAATACCCTTCAGATGGTCACTCATGCTGTCACCTTATGATTAGACTATTGCAATGTGCTGTACATGGGGCTGCCCTTGAAGAGATTCAGAAACTACTAGATTCAGAGGTTGGGGCAGTAAAGGAGGCTTATAACTATGCTCATGTGTCTTTATTGCCTCCAAGTTGAATACGTTACGTTGGCTTGAACGGAGTGCAATTCAAGATGCTAATCATCACCTATAAAGCCCATTATGGCAAAGGAGTAGGCTGTTCAAAGTAGCACCTGTTTCGAATTATTTCTGCTCATTCAGTATGTTTGGACAGAGCGTGCATGCTCTGGTCCCTTCACAAATCAAGGAAATATATTTTTTTCTCACGAATGAGGGCAAATGTGTTTTTTTCTATTGCAATGCATCTGTTCTGGAACAGCTTCCTCCTGGAGATACATATGGCTCCCATCCTTAAATTAGGGGTCCCCAACCTTGGGCCTGCACCACAGTGCCAAGCCAGGGCCTGCAAAGGTGGCAGGTGAGGGCACAAGCATGTAAAGCTGCATTTGTGGCAAGTGGCACACACATGCATGAAAAAATCTTCTCCTCGCCTGCCATCGCCACCACCAGTCTGCAGAGTCAGAAAAGTTGGGGACTGCTGCCTTAAATGGTCCATATGTCTCTGAAGATCTGGATCTTCTCCCAGATCTGGGTTCAAGATATTTGCAAAGACCTTGTTATTTTTTTTTCCTGGGTATTTTTATATGGTTTTATTTTTTTTTCCTGGCTGGACATGTTTATTTTTTTAAATTGTGCTTTTTTGGTAAATAGTAAGTTGCCCAAATAGTCCCCACTTAGTTCTCCTGGTCTGGAAGCTGAATGACAGGTTGTCTTTACTTAGCAACTACAATTAAAATTGGCAACTCGAACTCCTTTGTTAAGTGTCTGGTCACGAGATAGAAAATTACAGCACTGCAATAGGCTTACATCCTTACTTCTTAAATCATTAAGTGTAGCAGCATAGTCACTAAGCAAAAAAATAACGGCAGTGACTTGCAATTTTACTTCTACCTGACTATTAACTCTGCTTGTAGCAAGCCTCTGAAAAACATGTTAATGGTGATCACAGGATCACTGGATGCTGTGACGATTCCAAATACAAGAATTGATAGAAAGGATTTTTTTTCACCACTGTATCTGCTAACACAACTTAAGGTGTGAGGCAGTCAGTCAGCAAGGACTACCTGTGACATTGTATTAAACAAAGCAAGGCTCATCAGAAGACAATAATGAGCAGAATGAAGTGAAAATGGGATAAAAAGGGAAACATTGCTCAGACACTGGGAAGTGAAGCATGAATGCAGCAAGCTTCACTTATCCTTGCTCTTTTGCCAATTATTATTATGGTGGGTGGTTGGGTAAGTCCGCCAGATGATTAGACTGGATTTGGCGTTTTTATCCACCTATTGACTCTTTCCCAAGGACTCGGGAAAGGCGGGTGTCATTATTTAATGATGTTAAAACTATCTTCACCAGATGTAAACTGTTCCAGGCAAAGTTCCCTTTTACAATTGACTGGTGAGATTTTGTCGATGCCGATGATGGTATTATTATCGGATTCTGGGTGTTCTGTTCATTCAGCTATTATAAACAAGGAGCAGACGAACTTTCCCACTTCGCGTCTCCTGCAATTTAAGCGGACATCAACCCGCACATCGCCCGGTAGTTGATGCCTTTTCGCCCGCTGCCGGAGAAATGGCTTCTGAATCTCCCGCCCAGCGATCTCTTTGGGGAGTTATGTGAGCGCACCGCACCCGGGCGGCGGAGGGCCGCCTTCTGCTCGGGCTGATAATTCCCGGCGTCGCTGTCTCGGCGCCGCCCTGCGATCTCTTCCCTGGTTAGCTGTACGCCAGCCAGATAGCGGCGCCCACCTCTCAGAGCGCATGCCCCAAGGGGCGAAGAGCGGCAGAAGGGCTGTTGCGCATGCGCCACTCGGAGGATCACACCGGGGACGGCCGCGTCACTGTTTCTTCAGCGACTGACTCGACCGAACCAAGGTCGGTAAAAGGGAAGCGCGCCACCGGCCGCCAGAGAACGAAATCTGGAAAGCGTGGGCCTATCGAGCCTTACTTCTCC
>JANHFO010006924.1:67550-81484 GCA_032468095.1 Pareas carinatus
ACACGGGGACTGGCGATCTCTGGCTGTGCATTAACATGTGTCTCATACTGGGCACAATGAGCTTGGTTAGCTTGTGGAACCAGAGCTCCTCAGTCAGAGGCCTGTGAGGCAGATAGGGCTGCAATGGAGATTTGTTTAACCAAAAAAAAGTGTTTAATAAAAGAGGTTTCAGCTCCAGTATCTAACAGAGCTTGCTTAGGATCATTTTCGGTTGAAACAGAAAGGTAATTCCTCATGTCTTTAGGATCTTTCAAATGTTTTCCCCAATACTGCCTTGCAAGACCCATGTGTTTATTTACCACAGCAGTGGGGCATCCCTAGAAATTGAATAAGGGGGTGTCTGAGATTGCATTGTCCTCAAGATCTGAGATCTTGGTTTCCTTGTCTCCATTTACAGCTAGAACTGAAACTTTCTATAATTGTTTTAGTTCCTGCCTGAGCAGCAAGAAAGGCTGCTCTTCTCTCCTCATCTTCTCTTCATTTTCTTCGTCTGATCCATGCTTTCATTGCTGATTTCTTTCTAACTGTTCCACTGGCTCCCTCAAGCTCCTAGTAGAATCCCAAACCCATCTCTCCATCTTTCCCCCCAAATCTCTCAGCTTTTGCCACATTTGCACACGCTCATCTCCATTCATCACTTTCTGCCCTGGGTTGCTCCACAAATTCCTGTTCCTATTGTCTTCTCCTCTGCTTTCCCATCTTTCTTTTATCACTCGCACCTTCCCCACATTCTTTCTTTTACTTTCCTCCCCAACCTCAATGCAGTCGACCCGAACCTACACCAGGAAAGCATCGAACGGACAACCACAATGCTAAGGGACTACCAGGGGAACATCATCCCAATCCTGGGTCGCATCAGCACACTGGTTACCTACAACGCCTTCACAGGGACCCTCCCAATCACAGTCGTCCAAAGAAACCGACCCACACTGTTGTACATGGACTGGTTCAGGGCACTAGGGCTCGGGGTGACAGGCATCCTCGCAATTCAGACGGCGGGTATCGACAGCCTCACCCGTGAGTTCCAGGATGTATTCACCAGCAACCTAGGCAAATACCTAGGGACCCCCATTTCCTTTAGCCTAGACCCCCACCATTAGCCCCATTAGGTTAAAACTGTGGCAAGTCCCGTTTGCACTCAATTTGCACATAGAGACAGAATTAGATAAACTCATTGCACAGGGAATCCTAGAACCAATTGACCATGCGAGGTGGGAAACTACTATAGTGACCCCGCTCAAGAGTGATGGCTCAATCCGCATCTGTGTGGATTATAAGTGCACGCTCAATAAGGCACTACAGCAGAGAACCTATCCAGTCCCGGTAATCCCACATCTATTACACTCCCTGCAGCCAGGAATTTTTTTTGCAAAACTTGACCTGGCTGAGGCTTACCAACAACTCCCCAGTGACAACACAATTGCAGAAGCACAAACCATTGTGACACACCGGGGAACATTCAAATGCAACCGGTTGCAATTCTGCATCGGTGTAGCCCTCGGAATTTTCCAAAGCATCATGGAAAGACTGCTTCAGAAAATACCCGGGGTTGTCCCATATTTTGATGATGTGCTTGTCACTGCCGAGCATGAAGCCCAACTGCCGGAACGCCTTAGAGCCATCCTAACCTCATTCCGGAAAGCAGGGCTCCACTTAAAAAAGGAGAAATGCAGAATCGGTGTCCCGGAAGTAGATTTCCTGGGATACTGGATAGATGGCCAAGGCATTCACCCAACAACCAACAAGTTGAAAGCCATTAGGGAGCCCTAACACCAAAAATCAAACAAGAACTCCAGGCATTCCTGGGTCTACTACATTTTTATAACAGCTTCTTAAAAGGGAAAACAATAGTAGTGGAGCCTCTGCACAGGCTGTTGGGGGGAAACACCCCATGGGAATGGTGGAGAAGGGAGGACAAAGCATTCACGGAAGCCAAAAAACTCCTATTTGAGAACACATTCCTCATCAGGTTCAATAACACCCTCTCAGTATTGCTAATGTGCGATGTCTCCTCATTCAGAGTTGGGGCCGTCCTCAGCCACAGATTCCCAAGCGGTGAGGAAGCACCCATAGCGTTCCATTCTTGCACATTATCCAATTAGACCGAGAAACACTTGCCCTGATCACAGGAATCAAACAATTCCATTAATACCTATTTGGCAGACATTTCAAACTTTTCATGGGCCACAAGCTCCTATTGGGACTGATTGCTAGTGACCGCCCAGCGCCCCAAGCCCTATCCCCATGACTAACTAGGTGGACTATCTTCCTGGCTGCATACAATTACACCCTGACTCACAGACCTGGAGCTGAACTGAGCCACATCGACGCCCTCAGCAATTGCCCCCTGCTCAACATTGACGCCCCGAACCCAGCTGAGGAATCCATCCTCCTAATAGACTGTCGCGACACAGAGCTGGTCATATCAACTGAAGTGGCCAAACAAACAGCTGCCGATCCAACGTTGCAAAAGCTATTGTCATGGGTTCAGAGGGGGTGGCCAGAAAACACGCGGGGAGAAGGGATCGAACCATTTTAATCCAGGAGGGCAGAGTTAGCATCCCACGAGGGGTGCCTATTGGGGGAATGGGCAATCATTCCCATCAGGCTCCGGAAAAGAGTGCTAACACTAGTCCACAAGGGACACCCCAGAATAGTCCAGATGAAGAGTCTGGCCTCTAGCTATGTCTGGTGGCCAGGCATGGACCAAGACATCCAGGAGTGGGTGGGGAACTGCCAAAATTGCCAACAATCATGCCCCACACACCCCCAGAGTGCCAACATGAGAATGGGAAAAATCGAAGGGACCTTGGTCGATAATCCATCACGACCTTGCGGGCTCATTCCAGGGGCACAACTTTATAGTGACCGTGGACACTTACTCCAAATGGATGGAGATCACCACCATGCATTCTACAACTACCCAGGCCGTAACACAAGCCCTCTGTGCATTATTCGCCACCCACGGCCTCCCTGACACCCTAGTCTCTGATAGCGGCCCCCTATTTATCGGAACCCCATTCGAAGGGTTCCTAGCCCCTCTAGGGATCCAAGGTCGGCAAATTAGAGGAGTTCGACATGGTGCATTCTGAAAGATGGACTTCATACCTCTCCCGCATTAAGAACTATCTGGGAGCTAACCAAGTTAGTGAAGATGGCTTAAAGGCCGCAATGCTCTTGTGTGAGTGCGGTCAGGCAACGTTTGATATATCTGAAAACCTAGTTGCTCCTGCTGCACTAGACTTGGTTGCCTTTGCAGATCTTAAGAAGAAGCTCAAGGACCATTTTGAGCCAAAGCACTCTATCATTGCATGGAGGCATGTGTTTGAACAGCGGGAGCAGTAACCAGAAAAATCTGCTCCCGAGTTCATAGCTGTCCTATGATAGGCATCCCGGCTTTGTAACTTTGCAGACCTCGAAGAAAGATTGAGAGATGATTTGCTATGTGGGTTGAGGAACAGGGAGCTCCAGCAGAAGCTATTTGCGATGGAGACCCTCACGTTCCAATACACCCTGAAGGAGGTCATGGTCGACGAAGTCACTGGAGGAGCCATCAAAACCTTACGATCCTCCAAGAATACTCCCAGCCCAGAAACTGTCCACCACGAGGATACCGAAAGACTAGAAGACTCCGACAGGGACCATGAGATCGATCGGCTGCAGAAGCAAACAGAGAGGAGTCAGCAGCCATTTGACAAGGCAGTTTCTTTCACTCAATGTGTGGGTTGTGGAGGCTGATATAGACACTCAGAGTGCAGGTTCTGCACAGCAACATGCTGGGCGTATGGCAAACAGGGTCACATTGCCGCCATCTGTAAGAGTCACCAGGTGAATGCACCGCTAGAAGAAGTGTTCAGGAAAGGTACCATGGCCCTGAGGCAACACAGAGTAGGCTATTGCTCCAGCCAAAGTAGCGTGTGTAGAACAGGTGCTCATCTTCCCCTTAAGGAGAAGCTTAAACTCAAGGTCAAGCTTCAGGGAGTTCCATGAACATAGAACTGGACACAGGGTTAGCCCTATCTATAGTTTCCCAAGGAACTTTTAATCACATTTGCAGTTACAGTGGCAAACAAGTTAAACTCAGGCCATCTAACATTTTGCTGATGGATTTCCAAAATCTCTGCGTAGCAGTTAAAGGAGAAGCTATACCCAATGTGCTTTTCAAAGAGTTTGAGAGTTCATTGGACGTCGTGGTAGTTGAGGGCCACCACACAAGCCTCATTAGCCTAGACTAATGGTCAAGTACTTCGACAGCACATTGACCAACTGCACCGGAGGCTAGCAAATCAGTTGCTAGCTCAGGACTCTCATGAGGGCCAACCCAGGAGTGGCGTGACAGCAGCCCAACAGCAGAGTGTGCATGCACCGACAAGACTCTCAGCTGAGGAGACGAGAGGCTGGGCATAGATGGATTTTTTCTAAACACAGAGACTACACTCACTGAGCAGAACTGGCAAATGGCTCCAATTTCCAACCCGGCAGAGACTGGTTCCTCAATGGACCTTGGCTTGGGTCTACTGTGACAGACCAGCCAAAGGAACTCAGGTCCACCTGAAGCAAATGAGTTTCAAAGTTCTAGTCTACCCAGTCAGGCAGGTGAGCAGGTAGCCCAGGAACCTTCAGCAGCTTCAAGATGTTCAGAATGGTTGCGAAGGCTGCCAAAGTATTTACAGAACTATGTTCACTACGTGAGATTGTGTACTATTGGGGGGAAGGGGTGTTATGTATTGACTTTGATTGCCTGTAACTGTTGAATGATAGCTAAGGGCTGTGTTTGTTTAAACTCCAGACTGCTTGTCTCCAGGATTGTTAACTTGTGTTTTGCACAGGAATTAATGTTTAAATGCTATTGGTTACCACCTAGCGGTGACCCGCATATAAATAGCAGCTAAAGAGCAATTAGGGCAATCCCTTTCCTGTATTGACTGAATAAACATGTTGTTTCACTGTACTGTACACATCTACCTACCAGTTCCTATCACAAAATCTCTCTCTCTTAACAAAATATCCCTACATCTCCAAAAGCTACTCACTTTGCTGTACAACAACAACATAACAGGAACAACTCTATTGTTTCTATACATACATGCATTTAAAAACTGTTCTAATAAACCACACTCCCTAAGCAATTTCAACAATGCTTCCTTCATTCAGCTATTTCTTAACTTAAAAAAATAAATAAAGGAATATACAGTCTTATTTCACAATGATCTAAAGCAGAGGTCTCCTACCTTGGTCCCTTCAAGGCTTCTGGCTTCAACTCACCGCAGGAGCTACAGTTAACAATCTCCATGTGTATCTGAAAGCTTCTGAAACTGCATAGCATAGCATAGTTGAGGAATTCTGGGAGTCGAAGTCCACAAGCCTTAAAGGGACTAAGGGGCGTGTGCGGCTAATTATAACAGACCCATAGCGGAGCATGGTTATGAATAGCTGGTTAACATATATTTCACCACTCTTGCTGAAGTAGCCTAAACTTGCAACTTTTGCCCTAACAAAGTTCTAACTGAGTGGGGAGAATAGATGGTAATGAATGCTCCCAGAGTGATCTTCTGTGACTCTCATAGCAGGTCAGCTGTTGTGGCCACAGCTCAAACAAGGAGGTCAATTCTTAACGACTGGATCAAGAAGATGAGAAATATATGCCATAGGGAAACGCCTTCCTCTCACTTGTTGTGTACTCACACCCAACACGTGTGTATGTTGAGTGTTCTTGGCAATACGTTGCAAAAGGAGCAGTCTGGTCAGGTAGAACGAGTGCTGTTGCTTTTTGAAGACGCTGTTTCAATTTGCTCCATTCCCTTTGATGATTTCTGAGCCACTCCCAAGGAGCATGAGTTCGAGTATGTTCAAACAAAGGCTTTACAATTAAAGAGTATTTGGGAATCCATAAGCGCGCAAAAACAGTTGATTAACGTCTTTCAGGGACTGCAAAACTCTTATGGCCTCTATATGACTGGCATGCAAATGCAATTTTCCTCTATTCAGTACAAACCCCAAATACTGCAATTCTGATGCACCCATTGAACCTTTCCTTGGAAGACCTGATAGCCACATCTAGCCAGATGGTTCAAAAGTCTAACTGAGGTCTCCTCTATTCATGTCGATGTTTTTACAGCCAACAAGATGTTATCTACATACTGGAGGAGGGTACAAGGCCCCTGGTCAAAATTCTCCAGATCCTTTGCCAAAGCTGCTGCAAAAACAGTAGGGCTATTTTTATAGCACTGGGGCAAGTGAATTCATGTAAATTGTCCTCTTCTTCCTGTATGGAGATTCTCCCACTCAAAAGCAAACCATGGCTGACATTTCAAAGAAAAGGGGATGCTGTTGTGCCCCCCCCCCCCCCGATCAGCCCAGCGGATGATGAGGGGCTGGAAGGTCCTTCCACCCCCAGGTCTGGGCCAGGGCTGCAAGTTCCCTCCCTGGCTCTCCCAGGCTCAGCCACCCCTTCCCAGTTCCTCCCTAGCAGACAGTGCAGAGGGGTAGGAAGATGGGCTCGATATCAGTGAAGCAGTTAGGCTGCAAGAGGGAATGGAGCTTGGCTTGGAGCCAGAGGCTTCAAAGGAAGAAACAATCCCTGAGGAAAATACCCATAGCCAGATTGAGCCTCTTGTAGATGTGCACACGTGGCATAGATTGAGACGAGAGGCCCAGAGAGAGGCAGCTGACCAGCCCGTTGGATGGCTGGGGCCAGCAACCCCACCCTCAGTAAAGGGATAAAGATCAGGACTGGAAGAGTTGGCTTTTGCAGCAGGCAACTAATTACTCCTGTGAGGACTCTTGTTTATCAGACTTCGGGCTTCTTGTTTGGTTTCTTGACCTTGGACTGTTTCCCGACCCTTCTGCCTTGCCAATTACGGACTGACCTTGTTTTGCCTTGACTACGCTCTTGTCAGGTACCTTGTGTGTGTGTGTGTTACTGTTTGTAGCTGCACTCATCAGCTACAGCTGGATGCTAGCCTTGTTATCCTTGGCTGGAGGCCAGCGGGACTTGATTGCGGCTTTAAGCCAGGCAAATTGCTGGTGACTGGAAGCCAGTTTATCTCGGGTTAATGGCTCCTTGGCCCCCAGCTTCCCCCCCAGTGCACAGCCAGATAATAACAGATGAAGAAAAAGGCATCTTTCATGTCAATCACTGTATACCACACTTGCTTTTGAGTTAGGGAAGTCAATAGTTTGTAGGGATTGGTCACCAGTGAGTAAAGCGCTTGAATACGGACATTAACTTCACACAGATCATGCATCATTCTCCACTGTCCATTTGGTTTTGGAACTGGGAAAATGAGCATACACCAGGGAGACTGGATTGACTTAAGAACACCAGGCTTCAAAAATACATTGATAAAGGGTTGAATTCCCTCTCAAGCTTCCCTTTTCATGTTATATTGGCAGACCTGTGCCAGACTTGCATTTGGTAATAAATGGGCTTCATTGGAAATTGCCCTGTGAGCAAAGCCAGGGATCCTTTGGCCCAAACCTGTGGTTTTACACCCTTTAAGGGAGTGCCTTAATCCATAGGATACAAATAGCATAAATATGCCAATTGGAGGGAGAAGGAAAGGGTCAAGCCCTGTGGTTGACAATGAATTTTGGCTTGCAATTTACCCAAAATATTAATTGGGCATCTGAAGGAATGCATACATGGCATTCCACTCTCCGGAGGTCTTTACAACAAGTTCCTTAGTAATAGAAGTGTGAGTTTCACTTCCCGAGATGCCCACGACCCGAGTAGAAGTCATCAGAAAGCTTGCAGGAGCCTCCATAAGGACACTAAAGGTAGCACCAGTGTCAATAAGAAAAATTGTTGACCCTCTCCAAAATACATCATCGGGGCAGTTCGGGACAGACCCAACCTCAACTTCTTCCCCTTCTATTATTTCTATTTTGGGGATACTCCCTCTTCCAATGACCTTGTCTACCACAGATGGCGCACTGATTGCGAGTTAGTCTCCCCTACCGTTCCCAAGGGTGAAGGACAGTGACCAAGAAGTGCGCTTGTCTCCTCATCTCCTCATCTTCCTGAATCTGCTTTTATATCTTTCCCTTCTTATCTCTCTGCGTGTACACAGTGAAAGCCATCTGAATTAACCTTTCCATGTCTTTCACAGCCGGAGCTGTTAATTTCTGCAACTTCTTTCTAATGTCTGGTGCACTTTGACCGACAAAAACCATTTTTAAAACTGTCTCTGTAGTAGGAGGTTCAGGGTTCAGATCTGTATATTTGCGAAACCCATCTTTCAATTTCTGTAAAAACTCTACTGGACTTTCTGTGGGAGACTGGATTATTTGATAAATCCGATAGTAGTTAATAGACTTAGGAACTTCTACTTTAAGCCCGTGTAAAATAACTTGATGGTAAGTAATCAGGGAAGCCATCTGCTCCTCCTGATTCAGATCCACTTCAAATGTAGGGTTAAATAAAATCTCTACCAATGGTCACTGCTGTCGGAGTATCCTTCCCTCATTAGTAGCCTCATTATAGCGTCTCACATATTCCTCCTTAGCCTTCAATAAGACCTGTCAACAGTCATCAAGACCCAACAGGGTGGATAACAAGGCATCCATATCAGTCACGGTTGGCTTGTGGGTTGTACTAATATGTTGGAACAAATCCATGTATTCTTCGAAGACTCCCTATAAGGCGGCAAGTTGTTTTTCCAATTAAATAAATTGCTTGTAAACAGGGTATAAACTAAAACAATCTCTCACACACACACCCGTTGCAGGTATACTTCGCAGGGGGAACACAGTAGATACCTCAAGGCCTGCAGAAACACAGGACCCTTCTGTTGGCTTCTCGAAATGATTAATTTTAGATTTAGCTTTTCCTTGAGTAAAAGCCGGACTGGAAGAAGGTTCAGGTTCTGTTGGGCCCCATCCCCTGCCCAGCTCGCTGCAGCCTCCTACTCGATTCCCAGGAGGAAATGGAGAAGGAGTCTGAGCGGCTCCCAGGCATTCCTTACCTTCTGACAGCTTGAGGGAGGAAGAAGGAGGAATGGAGATGGCAAGGCAGAGTTGGAACCAGGACCATTAATCAGCCAGTAGCTAGGAGGCCCTCCACACCCTGCTGACAGTGAGCCAGCAGATGAGGAACAGCTGGGTCCAATTCCTGACAGCGAGGGCAAGGCGCAGGGCGAGGAGGGAGGCTCAATGGGAGATGATTGGCTGGCCTGTTGGGCGTCACCATGGTCATTACTAGCAGAGCCCACCCTCAGTGGGGTATAAAAGAAGCAGGCTTGTAAATTGTTGTTTGCGACAGACAACCGTTCATCTCTACACCGCGGACCTCCATGTTTGAACTCTTGTGGAACTCTTGCCTCAACCTGTTCCGGACCTCTGTGAGTTTATCTTGCAAAATTCTATGCGTTTTGAACTTGTGTGAAAATTCTGTTGAGTTTGTTTGCCTCTGTGAATGGCAAGGTAGAAGCAAGCTTTGCTCAGGAACTTTATTGCTTTGCTCGTAAATCCTACTGAAGACGTTATTAGAAAACAACTTGAATAGCAGCCAGCAGTATTGGTTGTAAATACCAATTAAGAACTGAGAGCTAGGCTGCTGCTAATAAAGAGTGTTTGCTAACTCTTCCCAGGCTTGCCTGGTTGGTCCCATTACTGGATCAGAACAGTATGTCT
Source organism: Pareas carinatus (assembly GCA_032468095.1). Lineage (NCBI taxonomy): Eukaryota > Metazoa > Chordata > Lepidosauria > Squamata > Pareidae > Pareas > Pareas carinatus. The sequence goes on from JANHFO010006924.1 coordinate 77,184, forward strand.
GTTCCCAAAACCAACATGGACCAGCTTCGGGCAGAGAATGTGCAACTGACAGGGCATGTGGCTACGCTGACTGCACAACTGGCTCAGCTGCAGGCGGTTGCAGCTTCCACCCACCCGGATGCAAGTGCCCTTTTGCAATACCAGACAAATTTGATGGAACTCAGGCACAGTTTCTGGGCCAGCATCCCGCAAACCCTGTGTCTGCTGATTATATAACGAGGGTCCATGCAATGACAAAATAGATCTAGCTCCTTCAGAGCACTAGATGTAAGCTTAAGCTACCGCTGTTGATTGGCTTTCTGCAAGGGGCACATTAGAGTCGTCATTACTTCAGGCACAGGAAGACCACACTGGATAAAATGTCCTTACACAGACACAGATTATTAAAATAAACTAAATAACCATCCTCTTCAACTCAGCCCTGAATTGCCAACACATAAGTCAAATTATCGAGGATTTCGAAATTCGTAGTGGCCAAAGTTTCTGCCGTGTTCCAAGGAAGTATGTTGGCCATACATCCTGGCACAAACTTATGAGTTTTATCTTATTTGGGCAAAAAAGTGCTTCCAAACATGATTTCAATGTCTCCCAATTTTTGAAAACGTACTCTAAAAGAGAACTCTATGGTGCTGGCTCTTTCTGGCCCGAACTTCAGGAAACAAAGTTTACCATTCCTACCCTGACAGCTCCTTATTCCTCTAACAAACTTCTCATCCAAAAAGAATAATCCCTTTCTATTCATCAGGCGCCTGGCTTTGCCTTCCTCGGCTCGATTCCTCTTCAAAGTTCCATAAATTCCAGTACCTATTGGCCCTTCTCAAACCTTGCTTTTACAGAAGAAATTTCCAGTGTTCCAGATCCCCAAGTCATCTCGGTGGCATCTGAGTCTCCAGTTACAAAAGGTCTGGGGGCGCTCTAGAGTCGAACTCCTCGTAGCTGACCTGAGGTCGGAAGGCTGTCGAAAAAATCTTCAGGGGAACACAAATGAACCTCGCTCTTATTGAGATGAGGGCTTTTGTGCCAAAGCTGCTCTCAGGTTCCTGTTCGGGTGAAAAATCTTGGGTCCTTCAGAACATCATCAGAACCTTCTTGTCAATACACCTGAATATTGCAGGTCCAATAAAGCATTCGGGATGAGGTTGGAGGACCTCTAAAACACTTTATTGCAAAAAGGAGCAGAAAGCGGGTGACCACGCCCCTCTGTAGGCAGCCCAGAGGGAGTGACACACCTTAAAGTACGCAAGCACAGGTTTTCTTTTTTTAATTAGCAACACGTCATTCCATCTGCATCTGGCTCCCTTCTGGTCATGTCCATTTTCCACACTGAGCCTTCTAGCTAACTCAAAACCTAGTTATCTATGCACATGGCCCCCTATTACTTTGCACTCCTCCCTCATACTGCACACAGCACACCAGCTCACTCATCATCATGATTCACACCCTCTCCTTATATGGTTCTAAAATCCTCCCTGACTTCCTCCACTTCATCATAGAAAAGCTATGATAGTTCTTTATATTATGTTGAATTTCACCATGCTTCCTCACATAGCTGGAAGATAGGATGGGAAACATGTTTCCATAAATCTGATTTTGCTAGTAAGAGCATATTTGACATAGGTTGTTTTCACTCCCTGATGTGTATCTGATGTAAAATAGGCTTACAAATGCATCCCTCTGCAATAAGGTCACGTAAAACATATTAAAAGAAAGTCATGATTTCCCATTAGGTTAACTTTAGCCATTAATATTGTTGAGAAAAGTGATACCGTTAAAGTTAAATGGAAGCATTTACACATCCATAATATTGGGTTCCTGGGCAGTGACTTGTATGTAAGCGTTGCTCCTTTGGGGTTACTTTTCTGGACGTATCTATGTGGTTTTCTTACAATCAATATACAACTGAATTGCCACTGCCTTTTTATAGGATATTTTCTGACTTTCTACTCTACCTTGGTAGTTTCCCATCCAAATAACTAACTGTTCCCGATTTACATAGTTTTCCAGTACCTGGATAGGTCCACTTTAATGATGATCCTAACCATCTACCTACCTGTTTCTTTCAGAGCTCTTCGTGTCCGTAGTTCCACCTACCCTGAGGGAGCGATTGAGCTTAGCCGAATACAGTCTTTTCAGAGGCACTCTTGCAAAAAAAAATCGCGTCCCAGGCTATCTATTCAAGATTGCGACCTGACGTCGTGAACCAGGATAAACTCAGCCCTTTGAGCAAAGTAGAGGCTCTTCACCGAGATCTGACCTAGCACCAAGCTTTGTGGCTAAAACCAAACAAAAATAGGTTTTTGCGAATAAAGGTGGGATTTAGTACAATTGCAACCTCGAGGACTCTCGCAAACTTCGCCGACCTCCTTGCCGGCAACCAACTCTTACCGCCTCTTCCGCCGCCTCCTCCCCAATAGGCGGAGCTTGAGAGGCGACCTTTTGCAGAGCGCCATGGCGGCCGCGTTGAGGAGCGTGAAGGTAATAAATGGGCATTGCCGCGTGGGACGCCCTGACCTAGATTTGGGCACGGGGCGGGCACCCGGGGAAGACCTCATTCTATTTGCGGTAGTAAACAAGAAATTGAGGGAGACCTCACCCCCCCCCCGTGGGAATCAATTGCCGGGGAATCAGTTTCCCGTCGGGGGAGCGTAAAGGGGGGTCTAAATAACCCTTCTTATTTTAGAATTCAGAGTTTTCTGTGCAATTATCGTAAGAAATAATGTAGTAGACTAGCGAGTGCAGTACAATCAAAGCAAATGCAATACACGCGGCATAGATCAGTTTCAACTGTGGACTAATTTCAAGCAGTTTTCTAATCTAGAGCAACCTAATATTTAATCAGATCAAATACTGTCTTTTCCAAAAGGTAACTGGAGTTTCTTGGTCTTTTTCTTGAAAGGGTTTCGCTTCTTGAATGAGAAACCAAACCAAGGAAGTCCAGCTGCCTTTTAGAAAACCACTTTTGGGACAACCATGGCCTGAATGATTGAAAATATCCGTGGACAGATCAAATACTGCCACTGCCAAGAAGCCTTCTTCCAACTGAACACATATGGTAAAGGTATGGAAGAAACCACCTTTAATACGTTCTGAAGGTTATGCAAGTTTCTATACCTTTTAACTGTTGCCACAGGCTGAACAAATGCAAATAAAAGCAATCCAAGGGATTATGGGGTTAGTTTTTGCCTCTCATACAGAGAGAAGTCAGGCATCTTTGCTGAGAAAATAGTTATTTTACAAACTGACCCCCTTTCTGTACGGAACCTCTTATTTCCCCTGTCCAGGATGAAACTGTTTTCCCAAATGGTTCCATGAGGCAGTCCTGTTGCCACTGTTGCCTGGAGAAAAAGGTCCGGGGTGGGGGACGGGGGACTTGTGCCTTTTGCTGTCCCTGAAGCCAAGAAACCATGTAGAAGAAAGAGAAAAAATTTCTTTGGGAAATACCGGGCTGCCTTTTATACTGAGGGAAGTCTGGAGGCACCTAATGGAAAGCATGGGATTGTATTGCATTACCAGTGGTACTGCCTGTGAAGTCTGTGGTTATTTTATTTATTTGTATCCCACCTTTTATTTTTATAAATAGCTCAATGGTTTCCTGCTCCTATTTTTTCCATAACACCCCTGTGAGGTAGTAATCTTATTATTTTCTGTACCCACCAGGGCATGGTTGGCTTTGTGACCGGTGGGGCTTCTGGACTGGGCCGTGCCACAGTGGAACGATTAATACAACAGGGAGGCAGTGCTGTGATTGTAGACCTGCCAACGTCTGATGGTGAAAACGTGGCCAAGTCGCTGGGAGACAGATGCATCTTTACTCCAGCTGATGTAAAGACCGTTTGATGGGGATCTGGGGCTTTCTCTCTCCCCAGGTGTGAGTAGGGATGTGAAAAAAGAATGTAATAGCAGATCATAGTCTCAAAACTGTCTTTACTTAGGTGGCATCAGAGTTAGATGTGAAGGCTGCACTGGCCACAGCGAAGGAGAAATTTGGACATGTAGATATGGGAGTGAATTGTGCTGGGGTTGCAGTGGCATTCAAGACATACAATGCACATAAGGATCATTCTCATAGTTTGGAGGACTTTCAAAGAGTCATCAATGTGAGTATGTTGTGGGAAAGACAACTTAGCTCCTAATACATGTTATTTATTTTTATTCCAAATGCTTCCAATTTATTTTTTAAATTTACCGTATTTTTCGGCCTATAGGACACTCCGGATCATAAGACGCAGGGCATTCCCGGCGTCCCGCGGAGCGATTCCCCCCCCGCGGGGTGCCGGGAACGCTCGAGTCCAAGCAGCGGG
>JANHFO010006924.1:81584-92522 GCA_032468095.1 Pareas carinatus
ATTTCGGCGGAGCGATTCCGTGCACATGGAAATCGCTCCGCCAGAAGCTCCGCAGCGGGGAAGTCACCCCGCTGCGTAGGTTGGGGCATTCCCGGCGTCCCGCTGAGCGATTTCCCCCCCCCCACGGGGTGCCGGGAACGCTCCAGTTCAAGCAGCGGGGTGAGTATTCGCTTTATTAGATGCATACACTTCCCCCCCTTTTTGGGGGGAAAAAAGTGCGTCTAATAGCCCGAAAAATACGGTATATGGCAGCCCTAATAATAAACATCTTTTTTACATCATGGTGACCAAAACTGGATGCAGTATTCCATGGCATTATAAAAGTGGTATTAACATTTCATGTGATCTTGATTCTATCCCTCTGTTAATGCAGTCTAGAACTGTGTTGACTTTTTTGGCAGCTGCTGCACAATGTCTGGCTCATATTTAAGTGATTGTCCACAAGGACTTTCAAGATCCCTCTTAGTTACTACTATTGAGTCAGGTACCACCTGAACTATACCCATGCATTTGGTTTTTCTTGCGTAAATGTAGAAGCTTACTTTTTTCACCATTGAATTTCATTTTGTTAGATAGCGCCCAATGTTCAAGTCTGTCAATAACCTTCTGAATCTTATGCCTATCTTCTGGAGTGTTGGCTATTCCTGCCAGCTTGGTGTCATCTGTAAATTTGATGAGTTCCCCATCTTTCCATTCATCCAAATCATTGATGAAGATGCTGAAGAGTACTGGGCCTAAAATAGAGCCTTGGGGTACCCCACTGCATACTTCCCTCCATGTAGATGCATTTCCATTGAAAACTACATGTTGAGTGCAGTTGGTCAACCAGTTATGAATCTATCTGGTGGTGATGCTGTCTAACCCACATTTTCTATCTTATCAAGTAGTAGGTTATGGTCTACTTTATCAAATGCCTTACTGAATTCCAAATAAATTTTATCCACAGCATTCCTCTGGTCCACTAATTTTGTCACTTTGTCAAAGAATGCAATAAGATTTATCTTGTTTTTGGATTTCATTTGTGTTTCTCAGGTCAATATTGTTGGAACATTCAATGTGATTCGTCTGATTGCAAGTGTGATGAGTAAAAATGAGCCAAACTCAGATGGACAGAGAGGAGTGATCATTAACACTGCCAGCGTAGCTGCCTTTGAGGGTCAGGTAAATACTAAGCTAAACTTTCTTTAGATGAGTAGCTTCATTGCCAAAGGGCAGAAAGCCAAAATTTAAATAGAATATATATGGATGAACATGGCAATGCTCTTACAATACAGGAGCATTAAACCATGGCTGCTTCAGGAACCAGATTTAGGGGAGAGGAGCAACCACGTTAATATAGCAAGAGAGTTTTCATTTTGTAATGGGAGTTAACCATTAACCCAATTAAGTGACTTTCTAGAACTCAAGTATCATAGAACAGTTGGGCTGGGGAAGAAAGAATGATGACATGGCTTATGATTTTTGATGTGGAGTGTTACCAGGTCATGCCTCATATGTGATTTGAAATGCTTAGATACATTAAACCTATATTTGAAGTTAGTTGGCCCCAGCATACGTAGCCCTTTTATCTCCAGTTTTTCTCTTACGATTTCCTTTCCCTTGGATCTCCTTAACGCCAGCAACTTCATTGCAGTGCTGTTTGGTATTCCTATCAGAACTTTCCATGTATGTTTCAAAACACACTTCCTTTACTTATGACCATTTGTTCAGTGACTGCTCAGAGCTACAAGGTGGGACTGAACAAAGGGGCTTACAACTGGTCCCCAAAATTACAGCTGTTTGTAGCGCCCATGCAGCTACGTTAACAAAATTCAGGAGTTTGGAAGATTGCCTGCATTTAGACTGCAGGGGCAGTTCAGCTCCCCCAACCCATCTATCCCCATCTGCCCTTTTGACCCCCCGCACTCCACAGCCCTGAATGCCCTAAGTGATCCTTGCTGTCTTCTTTCTCCCACTATTGACAAAGCATGCTCATCATGGCCCTTCACAAGGCAGCTACTGGCCACACGAGACTTTCTTCCCCAGGTTACATACGGCAGTTTCCTGATGAGACCTGGGGAAGAACCTCACATGGCTAGCTGCTGCCTCGGAAAGGACTAGTTCAGGCACACCTCGCCAGTAGTTGAAGTAAGAAGATGCTGGAAACTTGTTAGGCTGGTAGAATACAGGATGGTCAGGGCAACTGAAGCTGAGACTTGGCTAGGGCAGCTGCAGCTTCCTCGGACAGCAAGAGGCCCCTTTATATCATGCTGCTGGACTGGACTGGGCTTTGTGCTGCAGCTCAGGGATTTCTTTCTTCTTTTTGGCATGACTCATGGCAAGTCCCTTTGTGCTGCACTGCTGGGCTGGGCTGGGCCTGGACCTTGCAGTGTGCTCTATCTTAGGGGCTTCTTGCATTCCCAGAGTCTGGGTGTGCCAATAAGCCTTGGAGCTGTGGTGTATTCCTTTCCTAGCTTTCCTATGTTCACACACATGCATGACCCATCCTCTTTTTCCTGCCCTCTGAGCTCATCGTGCACTGCAGAACATCCCCACCCCCAACTCGTGCATGGCCCATGCTGGACTTCCCAGAGCCTCTCCCACTCCCCCGTGGCACCCCCCATGCTCCTTACCTGGAGCTCCTTCCATTTCCTGCTTAATGATCAGCACATCTGGAGTTATGATGGCGACCACAACTATAGGAGTTGCTGTAGTTAAGCAATATTATCGTGTGCTGTTCTACTTTATGACATCACTTAGCAATGTAAATTCCAAACCCAAATATGGTCACAAGTTGAGAACTATATGTATGCTCTTAGCAAGTGAATATGTTTTATTATGTCATTTTGAGGAAACTAAGCCCTTTTTTCATTATGCAGGTGGGACAAGCTGCCTATTCAGCTTCCAAAGGAGGCATTGTATCAATGACACTGCCCATCGCCCGAGACCTGGCCTCGCTTGGGATTCGCGTAGTTACCATTGCACCAGGTAACCAAAACCACTCTGAATCTAGGCCCTAGGAGAGAAAAGTAGAGTGTTTAAATGGTGTTCCGTCCTTCAATGATAAGACTATCTGCCTATGACCTCAGCCTTTCTCAGACACTTAAGCCTTACAGTTGTCTAATAGATTTTGCAAATGTTTTCATAATCGATTTTGAATGTGTCACTAATTTGCATTATTTTGTTGGCTTTAGCAGTCCAAAGGACTCCTCAGTGCTCTTATTGGATCTCAGACTTCAGCAGTGCATGACACAAGATTATTAGGAAAGGGAATGCCATACTTAATTCCTGGAGCACCCAGTACATTTCGGCCTGCTGCTTAATAGCTATGACAATGTGTAGCACCAGAAGGAGCAGCCCTTAGCAGCTTTTGTTTCTTCCAGGGCTCTTTGAGACACCTCTACTGGGATCGCTTCCTGAAAAAGTTCGAACATTCCTGGCACGACAGGTGCCCTTTCCAAGTCGCCTTGGCGCTCCAGACGAATTTGCTCATCTGGTACAATGCATAGTGGAGAATCCAATGCTAAATGGTGAAGTAATACGGCTTGATGGGGCTATCCGAATGCAGCCCTGAGCTGTAGCACAACTCTGCAGGGGGGAAAAGGTTGTTCTTGGACCATAATCACTGTACTGAAATTGAGGTTGGCAAAGGAAGTGATTAACATTTGATTCTAAAAATAAATCAGTGATCAGATATGCTCTTTTCTTGCACTTGCTGTGTAGGCCCCCCGCTGACCTCTAACCCCCATTACTAGTAGCCATAACGAAAGCTTTATTTTTTATGCATCTCTGATTTCTTTTAACACACTTCCTTCTAATTCTGAAATGCAGAGGCAATTGTTTCTGGCCAAGGTCACATATTATGATTATCTTGATTCATTTAGCCATGGTTTATCAAACCATAAGTGTCCAGATACCAACAAAAGGCTGTGTTGTAAACCATGGTTTGCAAAGTTCCAACTTATAACTTTAACATGTAAGTTTGTTGTGCTCATAATGTCTATCTCTTCTTACTTCATTTCTGTATTTTGGCAATGAAGACCCACTGTTGGTGTGCATGATTTTTTTTCTGGGAATTCTTCCTAATATATTTTAAAGCAAGGAATGAGATCAGAGATAATGTAAATTGCTATTCCTACATCGTGTAAAAATCAGAGATTAAGAGCAGTGTTTAATAAATGCAACTTTCAGGGCTGTACATGTTGCAAAAATGATTTAGAAAATGCATTTTGGACTTCGTGCAAGCCTAATACTTCTCTGCTTTTCATTAAAGCAGCCTGAATTTTTTTTTCATTCTTGTGCTGAAGTCTGAAAACAGTCAGGTTGCTTTAATGAAGAGAAAAGAAGGATCAGGTTAAATAGGCTTCTTTTGAATCCTATGCAGAGTTTTGTCCCCTATGCAGAGTTTTGCCCCCATTTTTGAGTGTTCCATTTTTGGGTCCCCACCCCAAAAAAGGCTATATAAAAGATATATGGTAACAAATATTACATACATCTGGTTTATTGAACTATGTGAATATATAGCTTTTTGGTCTTAGGACTTTCCTCAGCTGTGATTCTACTTGTGTAATTTTCATTTCTCTCATAAAGAAGAATGAGTATAAAATGTTTCAAGATAAACAAATGCAAAGAAAACCTGGAAGGAAGTGTGGCAGGAAGATTCCAGTTTTGGTTCAGCGAAGTCTCTCTTTTGAAATAAAATTCAAATCTGACCTAAGGAGTTTCACATAAGATTATCTTGATTTTCCCTTTGAAAAGAGTGAATGGTGGCTTCTCTATAGTAGAGTGACTTGCTTGGTTCCAGGCATCATCTTATTTTCATATACTATAGTCCTTGCTTACCAACTGCCTTGTTCAGTGACTGTTTACAGTTGTGCTGGTGCTGAAAAAAATAACTGCAATCAATGCCTGCATTTATAACCTTTGCAGCATCCCTCAGTCATGTGGTTGCCATTACAATTAGTAAGCATTGTCCTATGCCTGTTTTTTTTCTCCCTCATTGCAGAGTGGAGAGATTGGAGAGGAAGGATTACAGGAGAATAAGCAAGCACACAATAAGAATACATCATATGGTGTGCAGAGTGTACTTGTGGCTGTTAGTGGCACCACATTTGTTTCAATGTGTAGTCCCTCTTGTGTGCCTACTTACTTTTGTAATCTCTTCCTCTCCAAATTAATTCCCTTCTTGCTAATTATTCCAGCACTGGGATGAGCATTCCAAAGGATGGAGGAATGGTTAGAAGGCAAACAGTGTGAAACTGATTGGTCTTGTCAGTTTCAAGTCGGCTATCCAGGCAAAGGGGCCAGAGGGGGAAAAGGCACAATTTCTCACTTGATCCCACTTAGTGCCTGCTTTGCTTAATGACAGAACTGCTAGTTCCAACTGTGGTCACAAAACAGGGGCAACCTGTACTATAAGCACAAACTTAGATGACAAAACATGCATCGCAATATAAATACTACAACTTGTATCAAGCTCAAACATAAGCATACAATTATAGGATTTACGGGATAATATTGTCATCACATAGCTGTCATTTTGGCTTGTTGCAAATTCAGATAAATGTAAACTAAGTACTTAACCTGGGATTCCCCCACGTGAAATCAAGAAATGAACCTTGTGGGATTATAGTTAGATTTGATTATACAATGGCTCTTGTTTGTCAAGGAGATATCGAGCAAACTATTATGAATGAAATCATTAGACAAAAAAAGTACTTGACATTTTGATACTCTGAATATGGTATATATTGATACAGATTTTGTGTAGTGTTTCATATACTAAACATCTGATCCTAAAAGTACCCACCCCCAAATTTCAAAGCTCTACATAACCACATTTAAACAGGCCCAGGCTGCATTACAGACCCAGGCTGGCTCTCTTCTACAGCCACTGGAGACATCCTTTTTTCATAAGAAAATCAACATTACTTTGCATACCCAAACTGTTGCCAGCTGCATCTTCCATCAGCGGCTGCTAGTATTAAACTGTAGGTAATAGTGGGCTGTAGGTGCATTGGTGTAGACTTCTTTCTCCAGATACTGTAAGCTGTCAAAGAAAAGAATGTAGTCATATTGTGTGGAAAAAATTATCATCTCATTTGTCCCAGTGTTGAAATCCTTCACTAACAGAATTTAATCTAGGAATATATAAAAACCAGACATGTGTATAATGCATTCCTATTACTGAATACGTAGATAACATCTTGATGCCTCTGATTTCTTAGCTGAGTAGGTGGTCATTTTTTTTAGATAGTTATCAGCCCTGGAAAAAAGGCTCAGAAAGGTATGAAAATAAAAGTTTCAATTCCAGTCTGCCTGTTTTTTCAGCATACAGCTTTCTGATCTGTAGCTTAATTTTGTAAGCCAAATTATTATTAATGGAATTTGTATACCCCCCAATGAGTCTAATTGGTTTACAAATAATCATCATTAATAAAACAATATGGGAATAAACAAGGAATAGAAGATAGCAAACCAGACAGGAAGAAAAAGAAGCCCAGGGAACCTAATGGGGCCTTTAATCACTCTCGCCAAAGGCCTGGCTGAAGTACCAGGGCTTTCAGGCCTTTTGAAACATCAGCCAGCGGGTGGGGGTGAACTGGATCCTGGGGAAGCTCATTCCAGAGAGCAGGCAATGCAGCAGAACAGGCATACCCCCAGAGGCCTTTCAGATGACGCATTTTAATTGGAAGTACCTACTACATGCCAAGTTCGAGGGTGGTGCTTGCAGAGCTTCCTTCTTTTGCATCTTACCAATTTCTCACTCTGTTGCCCATTAGGGTGCCTCAAATCCAAGAAAATACCTTTCACACTTCTGTGTAATGTTTTCCCCTGGGCCACTTACTTGGATTTCTGTGCATCAGCCAATTCACGGTTGTAATCGTCCAGGCTCTTTTTCAGCTCCGCACGGAAATTCTGTTCCTGCTCCTCCATCTGCATGGCTGCACGAGCTGCCAGTTCCCTCTGTCTGTCCCACTCAGCCTCCCGTTGGCTTTCCAATTGCCGAAGTCTCTGCAGGGGACAAAGAGACATGAAATGTGAGAATGGATCCACAGAAAGGGTGGATGGGTACTCCAGGCTAACACAAATTCTGTAAATACTTTGTTACTGTGCAAACTTATTACAGGTAGACCTTGTCTTACAACAGTTCATTTAGTGGTTGCTTGAAGTTACAACAGTGCTGAAAAAAGCGATTTATGACTTTTCACATGACTGTAGCAGCATCCTCATGATCACTTGATCAAAATTTAGGCACTTGGCAACTGACTCATATTTTTGATGGTTGCAGTGTCTTGGGATCATGTGATCACTTTTTGTGAGCAAAGTCAATGGGAAAGCCAGGTTCACTTAACAACTGCAGTGATACATTTAACGACTGGCAAGAAAGGTTATAAAATGAGGCAAAGTTCACATAACTGTCTCGCTTAGCAACAGAGATTTTGGCCTCAATTGTGGTCTTATGTTGAGGACTACCTGTACCTGTTTCCCATGTTTGTGGTCATTCCTCTGCAGGAATCCATTCTCCTCAGCCATCCCTCACCTGGTTTTCTCGGCACTGTTCTTTCTGAATTTGCCACACAGCCTGCAGCTGCTCAGGACTCATTCCCTTCCAGCGGTCGGTAATCACACGGTGTGACCCCAACAGGCTGTTAGCAACATTAGGGTCTTCCGACAGGATATGGCCAGTCAGATGGTTGTGGATCTCAGCATAGTTATCATCCTGTTGACGCTGCTGGAATAGACGTTGCTGCTCTGCAACCTCTGCAGCCTGGTTCAGGGGCAAAAGAAAGGAGATGAGCTGTGAAGGACTGGCATTCCCTTCAGCCATACCCTTTGTCAGCGAGTCTAGGACAATTAACTACCGGCACATGGCAAATTGCCTAGGACAACAGTGTGTTTGAGGAGCACCGGCGGATTATTGGCGGGGGAAGAGAGCTGGCAGAGGGCAAACCAAAGGTAAATGCCCAAAATGGGTCGGCTGCTGTTGGGGGCCCATGTTGAAGTGAGCACAGCGATGTGCCCATAATTAATTGTCCCACCCCGTAATCAGCTGTTGGGATACAGCAGGAACATGAAAAAAGGCAGTACTCTGGGACAGAGTATAGAGAAATGCCTGTGAGAATCCAAAAGTACCTGTGCTCGATTAAAATCTGCTACTGCCAGAGCTTTAGCCCTGCGACATTCTTCCTCTAATTGTGCCAGCTCCCGGGCTTGCAAATCCAGCTCTATTCTCTTTTTGTCTTCCAGATTATCTGCAGGGTTGGAAGGGTAAAACAGGTGCAATACAAGACAATGATACAAAATTGATTACAGATTATCGCATTACAGTTGTGGATATTGCTCTTTTCCTTATGCCCAAATGGTTTGTGGCAGAGCCAGCATAGGGAGCAGGTGGGTGCTATTTTTCATAGTAACAGCTGCAGAGCAACTTTCCTTTTGTTGACTTCCTGTGGACCTACAGTTCATCCCAATAACAACTCTGCTTCTCGTTCCCAAACATCCAAACATACCTGCATATTTTTGATCAGCAAATTCCTTATTCCGTTCGTTCCTCTGCTCCTCCAGCGCATGCTTGTTCTGCTCCTTCTGCAGCTTTTGACGGGCAATCACATTCAGATCCTCACCAGCAAAGCACTGCATGCTAGAAGGGCCACAGCGTGGGTCATCATCACTCACACGCGCCGGGTGCCCTTTGCGTACCGCCTCAGGGTCATGGATATCCCACTCCCGCCGCATAGAAGGCTGCTGCTCCCGTTCACGGAACTCTGCCAGATCCTGGTACAACTGTTTCTTCCGCTGGTGCTCCTCTTCCTCCAACATCTGTGCAATCTTGTCACACTGCACTCTGTCTGCATCTGTACAAAAAAGCATAGGACAGTGGTACGCAGTACCCAATTGGTCCCACGTACCCCTTTGAAATAAAATAGGACGAACCTTCTGAGTGGGGAGGTGGGATGAATATCCTGCACCAAATTAATGAAAATTTAAAATCCAAACTGTATGGAAATGAAAAGCTACAAATCCCCATGCATACCAAAGTTTGATGACTTGTTTAAATATTTCAGCCCTGTTATCTTTGGCTTCTCATACAGATTTTTTTCCTCAAGTATCGCATCCCCGGTAAATAAGTTTTTAATAATAGAAGTTCATTCATTGTCTAAATTATTGCATCCAGTTTTCTATGACCTTTATAGATTTGTAGCAATTTTGGGCTTATACTGCAATTGTAAATCCTATCCTGTTTGAATTGACAGGTTTTCATATATTATTCTTATATTTGGTTAATTTATCAATAGGCTAATATATTGGGTAAACTAACTATCCAATTAACCCAGCAATGTAAACAAATCATTTTGACTTGGTTCACACAACACCATAAGTCAAATCTTTACAAAGTTAAATTAATCAAGTTTACTATGTTGTACAAATCCAGTCACAGCTTAGGTGTTTTAGGGCTACTGTCCATCATCATTAGAAGCTTTCTTTATACAATGTGTGCTTCTAATTGCTTCCTTTTCAATGCAGAAAAGTATTACTGATTGATCTTTTGTTTAATGACTTCCTGTTTCTATGCAAAGGGTGAGTTATTCTTACTCATTGCAGGTAGTCCTTGACTTATGAGCACAATTGAGCCCAAAATTTCTGTTGCTAAGTAAGACATTTGTTAAGTGAGTTTTGCCCCATTTTATGACCTTTTTTGCCATAGTTATTAAGTGAATCATTGCAGTTGTTAAATTACTAGCACAGTTGTTGAGTGAATCTGCCTTCCCCATTGTTTGTCAGTAGGTCACAAAAAGTAATTGCATGACCCCTGGACACCGCAGCCATCATAACTACGAATCAGTGGCCAAGCATCTAAATTTTGAGCACATGACCATGGGAGTGCTGTAACGGTTGCAAATGTGAAAAACTGTCATAGGTCAACTTTTTTCAGTGATACTGTAATTTCGAATGGTCACTAAATAAACTATTGTAAGTCAGGGACTACCTGTACTTTGTCATCTGCATAGATCTCCAGTTGATTTTCAACCATAATTCAAATGATGGGATCAGAAAACACATTAAATTTCCTTTAAATCAAACTATCATACTAAAACTGCTTGACTGAATTCTTTTTTTTGGTAAGAATTTTATTCATTTTTATGCAAAAAGCAATGTGCTTACATATTTCAATCAACATCAACCAAATGGTTACATTTCAACTTTCTTCTATCAGTGTTTATCAAATTTATTAAAACTATTTCTCACCCACTCTTTCTATTTCTTTAACCATCTATCCAATTTTTTAAATCCATTTCCCAAAACTTCAAAATATTTCTTAGTTTATAAAACAATCTCAATTCATTAATACATAGTTCACAAATTAACAATTTAATAATTTTAAACATCTTAACCATTTAACTAATATATTTATGTTATTATCCTCCAGTATTCTCCATTTTGCCTCCTTTCCATATTAATATTTTCATTATACTCATGTACATTCAAACTCCAATTCCTGATACTTCCATATTTAAATCTGTTTTAAACATCCGAAACCTTTGAATAGTTCTCAATCTTAAAATCTTCTAATATCTTACTAAATCAATACATATTAACACATTTATCAATTCCATATCTCTATCAATTTTTCATTAGCATTTAAATCCCTTTTTAACCTTTTCATATCTTAATTCAATTTTAATTAATTACAATTGAATTAATTAATTCAATTTTAGACATCCCCTTATCTTCTAATTTTCACAGAACAATTTTTAATTATATCAAATTGGTGTCTTAAGTTTAACAATAAAAAGAAAAAGAGAGAAAAAAAGTTCTATAAACTTATATTCCATTCATTTAAAACGTTAATTAAACATGCTCTATATAGAGAAAAATTAAGAAATAGAAAAAACAATTACTTAACCATTAATTATCTTCTTTTATCTAATATTTATTTAAAGTCACTGCTCAATA
>JANHFO010006924.1:143846-155678 GCA_032468095.1 Pareas carinatus
GTCCTTTTAATTGGTTTTAAATTCTGTAAACACTTGTCCTGGCTATATGTTCTTGTTACCCTTGTATGTTTTTTACACGGCTGTACACCGCCCTGGGTCCCCTTTGGGGAGAAGGGCGGTATAGAAATCGCAACAAATAAATAAATAATACTATGGTGTCCATTGGATTAACTAGTTGGAGGCTTCCCCCGCTGGTTTAGAAATGGGATTACCCATTTCATCTCCCACATAGACATGCACACAGGTATAAATCCAGTCAATTTATTTGCTATAAAAAGTGGCATAGCCCTGCTCCATGCAATACTCAATTTATTCAATTATCAGATTACTGAGACTAACAGGAAAAGAGAGAAGACTGTTCAAAATGCAAACTTTGGTTTATATGATGATAATATATCAGTGAAGAATAAAACATATTCTATTTTCCTGTTTATCTTGCCTTAAGGCATTATCCCTAGGCAATGAAGGTTATACTATAAGCCTTCATAGAGCACATGCCCGTTGTGCAGATGTTTTGTGAAATGCTCTCAGATCATTGGAAAGACACATAATAAATTCAATGTAGTCACAACCTATGACCACAGATGGGGCCAGAATCTCCATTGCTAAGCAAGGCCGTTATTAAGTGAATCACATCTGATTTTATGAACTTTTTGCCTTAGTTGTTAAGCAAATCATGTGGTTGTTGAGCAAACTCAACTTCTCTCATTGACTTTGCTTGTCAGAATCCAACTGGGAAGATTGCACATAGTGATCCGGTAACCCCTGATTGCTGCAATCGTTATAAATACATACTGATTACCAGTTTTTGATCACATAACCATGGGGATGCTGCAATGGTTGTAAGTATGAGGATTGGTCACAAATCACTTTTTTCAGGGCTGTTGTAATTTTGAACAATTGCTAAATGAATGATTGTAAATCGAAGACTCCTGTATGGCACCCTCAGAATCAGTGTTTATTTTTACTAGGCTTGAAGAAGTCCTTGGGCTTCCTAATTTTGTAAAATCTTGGTGTTCTCTGAGCTTAGCTGTTTTCCAGCAGTTGCATCACTGCACTGATGATATTACCTAGCTTGGTAATGAAACATCTGCAGGAAAACAACCAAGCTTAGAGAATACCAAGAACCAACAATTTAGCTTATTAATGTGTGGGGTCCATTTAATTGTTGCATTGTGTTCAGACGTAATTCTCCATGTCTTTTTGTTGTTGTACTTTGATTAACTTTGATTTAATGGTTGAATATTGTGATTGTTAGATATGTTTTAATTGTGCACACCACTCAGAGTTACAACCAAATGAGATGGGTAGCTATGTACAATCAATAAACACACAATTAAACATTCTCTATAATGTACTATCATTTGGAAATATTATTGTGAATTGGACTCAGTTGTACAATGTTCTCTGTTGCTTTTATTTTTGTTGGTTGTTCTGATTCAACCTTATGTTAATCACCCAATCTCAATTTGTGAGTTGGACAGCCATATAAATCAATCAGTCAAGCAAACAAATCTAACCTGATTCTTTCACTCTTGACAGCTTCCTTCTTTGCATAATATAATTTGTTGGCCTGCCCAAAAGCAGACATTTTCAATGTCATTTCAGTCAACACTAAACCAGGTATTTATAGATAAGCGATATTTCTTTCAGCCGCAACCCAACGTATGTGATAAATATCAGAATAATAATATTGAATTGCTTTACAAAAGTGTTGTAGGAAAGTTTGTGAAGAATTTTGGAAATCCCAAATTTCCTGTCAAAATTCTAACCCATTATTAGGAGTTTTGCTATGAGTAAACTGTGATTTCTTGCTAATTCCTTCCTGCAACGACTGTAGTAATTTTTAAGTACTCAGACATGGTGTCATCTCCAAATCATTGTCTGATATCTCTAGGAAATATACATATCATTGTGAACCTTTTAGTGTCAATGTCAACTAAGACAAATTCTCGTTTGAAGCTGATCTTGACTCCCATTTATGTGGAGATCATAAAAGATAAAAGTATCCCTTGTCCAGTCTTGTCTGATTCTAGGTATGAGTGCTCATCTCTGTTTCTTAGTCAATGGAGCCAGTGTTGTCCAAAAACATGTGGCCAGCATGACTATATGCGGAGGTACATGGAACACTCTTACCTTCCCACCAAAGTGGGACCTATCTATTGCATCTGCATATTTTCGAACTGCTAGGTGGGCAGCTGAGACAAGTAATTGGAGTTCACCCCATTGCTTGGGTCTTGAATCTGGGCTGACAGTGACAAGCTGAGTGTCTTAAACCATTGGGCCATTGCACTCTTTAGGAGATCATCATGTATCAAAATTGGATGCAACTATATTTGAGAAAAATCAGATTTTTTTGCTATATACCTAGGCAGAAAAACCAGAATCAGGTAAATTTGTACAGTCATCATGCATGCACTTCTGACAACAAAAACAATTACTTGTTCCAGAAGAGTATTTGTGCTAATCTTTCATTGTAAAAAAAGTATTGCACATATTTTTTTAAAAAGCTACATGTACTCCTCCTCCTACATTTTGATTGTCAAAAGCAATGATGAAAGCAATGGACTTCAATACGCCCCAAGACGTTTGCTGTTCAAAATAGATGTGTACATTTTAAATCTATCATTTGTCTGTCTGTCTGTCTATATTTATTTGTTACATGTGATTCTTCTGCATGCATATTCTGCATGCAGATTTGCCCTGATCATTGTAAAGCTGATGAACTCAGTACTGTCACGGTAACATAAGGTGAGTATATCTGTTTTGTACCATATATCCTACATTTTTAAAGCTGTATATCTATGATTCAAATGGGTATGTATGCATATAAGAATAGAAATACAGGTTTTTTTTATTAACATTGATACGATAAAACACATGTGATAAAAAGCTGTAGATAATGTTGCTTCCCAATGTCAAGTTGTTAATAAATAATATGTGAATTGTTTAATGTGACTTCCTTTTATTTCTTTTTACTGAACTCTATTACAACCAGGCATTTTGTTTCTTTTAATGTGGTGCATCTGCCCCAACTCAGTTTTGGCACCTGAAATAAAAAGAAAATATCCACATATTGTTCCTCTTTGGTGGTAAAAATATGTATCTGTGATTAATTAAATAGCAAACAATTTGGTATATGTTCATGACATGGAAGTTTGTTGTGACAAATGCCTCACTATGCCAACATGTCAACAAAACCATGCAAATAAGGGCTTTGTATATCCCCATGTACAAAACTGTTTTTCAAACTTGAAACAATTCCCAAAAGACTGAAGCAGCCAGTTGTGAGTGGGATTTTAATTCTGAAACAGTTTTTTGGAATTACAAAATGAAGCATTTTGAAATGGCGACAGTTCAGTTCTGAAATGTTTTATAGGTTTCTAAAGCCAACAGAGCTGTAGATAATTGCAAGATTAATTCCACGGAAGGCAACAGGATTCAAATTATATTAAGGCTTGATGGATTGTACTGAAGTTGGGTGGCCATTTGCAGTTGTACAGTTAAAGTTCTTGTTGCTCCCTGACCTTGATTGTTGGCTTGCAGACATTTCATCATTGCCAAACTAGATAATGTTACTTAGTCTGGTAATGAAAGGTCTGCAAGCCAACAACCAAGCTGGGAGAGTACCAAGAACTTCACAGCTCAACCCTGAGCTTCTCATATTCCCCTCTATTAAAAGGGGTCTTCCAGAATATGAGATGTTGGACTACAATCGCCAATAACAGTGCTGCGTGGAAATCGTGGAGCTGGATCTGGAGGCTTTGCAGAAGGCTGGTCTACCGTCCCGTGACAACATACTATAAAGTGTCAACGCAACTAACGTCTTCTCAAACAAGAGTGTCCCAGAGGTACAGTACAGCAAGAAGCTCTTTGATTGGCTGTTGAAAGTGCGGGGCCGGAGGCGGGCAGGAGATTCGGATTCTTTGTCACGCACCTCGCGGAAGGAACCGGAGAACTCGCACAGCTGAGCGCGCCACAAGACTTCACAGCGCGGCGTGCACAGGCGGCTCCCTTCTCCCCAATCACAGTCTAGGATCGCCCGACCCTTTCCCCAAAGCCGGGGAGACGGGCGTGGAGGCAGGGTCCGACCTTCCCACCCACTTTGGCAGCACTTAGTTAGCCAAGCCGCGCGCCGCTCGCCTCCTCGAGTCAGCCGCCGCCGCCGCGTCGCTTCTTCGGCCTCCCCCGCCCTCCCCTTCATCCCAGAAGGGCTCGCCACGCCGCGGGTCCGCCGGCAAAAGCTCAGCGGGCCTCAGCTTCCTCGCCGTCCCTGCCCCCTCCCGCCGGGGTCTGCCGGGCGGTGCGCCCGTAGTGCGCAGTGCCTCCGCAAAGACGGCAGCAGCTGCAGGGACGGGCATCTCGCTCGGAGCTGGAGGGAGCGGGCGGCGGCGGCGGCAGTAAAGGCGGCGGCAGCGACTCCCCCCCTCCCCCTCTCCCTGCCCTCCCCCTCGGACTCCCGCAGGCAGGATGGCGGCCGTAGCCCTGCAGCCCTCGGCGGGCCGCGGGGCGGGCCTGTAGCTTGCGCGGGGTGGTGCCCTCTGCAGCAATCGGGAGCCGAAGGCGCCGGGCGCCGGGCGCCGCGCAAAGCGCCCGCGCGCCCCTTCCCCTCTCGCTCTCCATGGACGGGGGAGCGGGGGGCGGCCCCGGGGTGCCCGGCGCTGAAAACCCCAACCGCGCCGTGGAATACCTGCTGGAACTCAACAACATCATCGAGAGCCAGCAGAAGCTGCTGGAAACCCAGCGGCGGCGCATCGAGGAGCTCGAAGGGCAGCTGGAGCAGCTCAGCCAAGAGAACCGGGACCTGCGGGAAGGAGACCGCGAGCGAGACCGCGAGCGACACCGGGACCGGGACCGGGACGGGCAGTATCACCACAAGGACAGGGAGAGCCACTATCAGAGCCGCGCGGATCGAGACGGGCAGTATCCGAACCGGGAAGGCCAGTATCCCAACCGCGAAAACCGGACGGACCGCGAAGCTCAGTACTCGAACCGAGCCGACCGGGAGAGTCAATACCAAAGCAGAGCCGAACGGGAAGGGCAGAGCCAATATCAGCACCGGGACAAGGAGCGAGATCTGCAGCACTATGGAAACCGGGATGGGCAGTATCAGAACCGGGAGAGCCACTACCGGGAGCCCTGCCAGTTGCACCGAGACCGGGCGCCGCAGGGCCACCAAGCTCGGGAGAAGGAGCACGAGTACCCGCGACCACCCCGGGAAAGGGAGAGGGGGCAGCTGAACCGCGGGGCCTCGCGGAGCTCCAGTCCCGGGGCAGGCGGAGGCCACAGCACCAGTGCCAGCACCAGCCCAGCCACCACGCTGCAGAGAAAGTAAGGAGCTGGTCGGAGCCTTTGCGGCCCCTGACCCAGGGCCCTGCCTCCTCCCCCGCTTCCCGGTAGATTTCCGGCCCAGGTCAGGCAGATGCTGGGAGCTCTTGGGGGTTGAGGAGACGGTTGGTGGATGCTGGCTGAGTCGTGTACAGTCAGGGAATCGGTGCTTGCAACATCACAAGGGACCATGGAGAACCCTTTGGAGGATGGGGTGGTGCTGGAGTCGGGGAGGGAAATCAAAATATTATAGGTCGGCTCTCTTGCCACCTTTGCCTGATTTTGTTCCCTCCATTCTAGGCTTTTGAATTTTCTTATAGTTATAATTAAATCCTCCACACACACACATTCCTGCTATGCCACCCCCGAAGTGGGGTCTGCTTTGTTTTCTCAGCTGACTTTCCTTACTAGATCCCTACATTCTGCCCTGCCTGGGAACCCCTCCTCCCACTGAAGGCTGCTCCTTGGCCAGTTGCCCAGAAGCTTCGGTGGCCCTTTCTTCTTCTTTGGCCCTTCAAACTTCAACCTTATTCCAGGCACCACTTTCCCTGATCATCCAGCACATGTCTTCTTTCACCTTCCTAGCTTGTCCAACCTTAATTCTTTTCCTTCAGGACCTTGCTGGGGCTTGGCTTTCTCTCTCTTTTTTCTGCAGAGAAGGGAAGATATGCACAGAAGGTCTTGCTGCAGCAAACCACTCCAGGGAGTGCTCTCTCTTGCCAGGCTGGCATGGTTCACTCCTGTAAATCCCAAATTTAAATTTAAATTTCATATTTATACCTTCTAAAAACTCTGAATTCTTTCTTTAATATTGGTGCTCCTAAATGATTCCCTCCACACCTCCCATGGCTATTCCCCCCCCACCGTAGAAACTCAAAGAGAGTAAAGAGTTGTTCTTAAATGAAAGTACATAGCAACCCCAGTGACCTTCTGTTTCCTGTATCCTCAGATGAATTATTTTATTTATTGCCTGGCCAATATTGGGTGAGCCATAGGAAAGAATCTTTAATGGAGTAAAATCATCTTCCGTTACCTACTATGTTCTTCTGTCTTTTTTGTTTGGGACATGTCTAGTAAGGCCTGCTGCTTCTACCTGGTTTGCAATACTCATACGCACTTGTATCCACGTCTCTTTTTCTCTTGCCGAGGCTAGTCTTTCTCCAGAATTTCCTCTAATGGTATAACTCACAATCTGGACACTTCCCACTGGGCCTGGTGGGACGTGACTTCAGTTGGCTCCAGCAGAGAGAGTTAGTGTTGAACTAAGGTACAAGGGACTAGGCATGCATTGGATGTGGGTGTGAAATGGTACTGCATGGGCTGTGTAGTGCATGGCATGTTCTGAGGATTGAGTTTGTGAAAATGTGGTCTCTGGGTTTGGAAGGAAAGATGTAGTTGATTTGAGGTGCAAGTAAAATCATATTTTTGAGTGAGTTTGAGAAAAGAGCAGAACTAAAATCTTTTCCAACTTGCTACCCCTCAGATATGTTGAACTGCACTCTCATCATAGTGATGCAGCCTGGAAGCGATGGGGATTATCATATATCTATTCTGGGGAAAACAGCCTTGAAAAAGTGAGTGTAGTTACTAGTGTGTGAGAATCAATTGTAATAATCACACATTTGGCACTATCTACATTATTACTGGAATGGTTACAGCCACATAAGATAGGTCAGCAGTATTATATTTCTAGTGAAGATTTGTAGAACAGTGACATGCCTGAAGCTTTCAAATGAGCTCTTATCAGAGACAACATTCACACCTATGATCTTCTTACCCCTTAACATAAAATGAGGTTTTGATATAAAGCATTATTTTCAAACTGATAATTCTGTTTCTTCCAACTACTGGATTCTGACCTCAGAATCCTCAGAGCATGCTGGGATTCTTTGTCCGTGCTCTCTGTGGGATGAAATGAACAACCTACAAGCCACGTACACCTCTTCATTCAAGCTCTCCCTGATTGTGTACCTGAAACTTGGCAATGCTGTTCTGAAGATCAGTGGCACAGTTTTGAGGTGACATAACCACATTGCTATGTATGGATTTGGTTGGGGATTATGGGGATTGCAGTCAGACTCATCTGGAGGGCACTGGTTTGGGGAATGCTGCACTAGGATGTCTGATTCAATGCAATGCCATCAGACTCTGTGCTCCATAACTGATAGTTCCTGGCTGGAGAATCATAGAGTCTGAGTGCCAGCAGTGCTGCATCTGGGACATTGATTCCAGAACAGGATCGACCCTCATGGTCCACAATCTTGGGCTGAAAGCCAAGAAGCAGCTAAGTCCAAACAATTGAGCATCTTCCCTCAGAAGGAATGGATATAGGGGTGGCTGTGTGAGGTAGGAATTTATGGATCCAGCCGCTCCTGTTCTCTCTTTCTCTTCATTGCCGCCTCCTTTTTCTGGTTCGAAATTAGCAAAGTGGTTTGATGCTGCAAATGACTTAAAATCAGCACAAATGTGTCTTGCTATTCCCGCCTACTCCCTACCAACACTGGGGAGTTTTTTTTAAAAAAAGAGCCTGAAGTAACAATGCGGATGGGGGAAATGACTGATCCTCTTCTCTGTGCTGGCAGAAGGCTAGAAATGACTAGAGACAGTCCCCCCACTTTCATCAAGCTAATTAATAAACTATAGCTTTTCTTTCTGTTTTCATTCTGAGCAGGGAAATGGGTCAATCTCTAAAATCTAGCCAGTAACTGCAGTTAGTTTAGCTTAATAGTTAAAAGTGTGACGTGCGCACCTTACCCGAAAGCCAGATTTCATGTGTTCAATAATCATAAACATTCCTCTTTTGGCTCCTCATTTGCAATAGGGGGATATTTAACACCAGTTTATTTTGTAAACCGAGGTAGGGAAGCGTGAGAGAATAGGCATACTTGCCTTGATAAATCGTTGTTCATCTGTGGTTGCTTAATGTTGTGAATAATAGCTCCCTGCAGAATGCAGAGAGCAGTGGAGGTCTTCCAGTGCCCCAATCCTTATCAATCTGTGGGGGTTGGGATGAAGGTGTCTGTCTATCTCTTCTACCTTTTATACTGCTTCCAAATGGAGTGTTTGCAAGAAAATTTCTTTTCATTGCTCTGTTGTGATTGCTGCATGTGACAAAACATGTGGCTGTTCAAATATTCTCTTCCAGTTTTTTTTTACAGCTTTTTATAAACTTTTTGAAAACAAATCTGGGTAATCTGCTAGACGCACTGGACTAGCCTTTGTTTCAGGTGCAGTTGCCTGGGCAGGTTTGCTCATTCAGTAAACTAACTGTTTATGATAAAACTCACCTTGCTGGATTTGGGACCTAGGAGGAGCAATCAGTCAGATCCAATACTAATTGATCTCTCCTGCTGTGGCTTGTAAATATGTGAATGGAAAAGAGAAGCAATAGGTTCTTAGAGTACTCTTCTGACTTTCTGCATA
This sequence comes from Pareas carinatus, assembly GCA_032468095.1. Taxonomy (NCBI): domain Eukaryota; kingdom Metazoa; phylum Chordata; class Lepidosauria; order Squamata; family Pareidae; genus Pareas; species Pareas carinatus. The sequence goes on from JANHFO010006924.1 coordinate 152,598, forward strand.
GCTTATCAGATATTTCTGATGAATTCACTGTGTAATGCTGGCTAATCACAGGATCATTGACTCCAAGACCATGAGGGAATTAGGTATCCTTTATAGCCAGAAATGTGAGAGGTTTAAACCCAATCAAATCCAAGGAGCTTATAAATTGGGTTAGTACTGCAGTTGTATTGCATCTGTTTGTGGGCTCTATTTTGTGCTGTAGCTCAAACACAGAGCCTACTCACACAACATATTAAAACATAGCTAAATACATTTTGACCTTGTGTATTGTGCAAACTCAACCCATATGGTTAGTTTATGGTTTAGCATGCAGAATATGAATGCTCTTTTTTAAACAGCAGTTAATCCTGTTTCCTTTCTTCTTTCTACTCTAGAGAGAATAATATGTTGTGAGGTAGGCACATTGTTAATATTAAGCATGAGGTTGGGTTTCAGCAATATCATTATGTCAGTAACTGGCTTATATAATCCTCGATCACAATAAGAATAGAAAATGGATGGTCACGTGATGACCATGGTGTTGAAGATATGACCAGTCAGGCATTTTTAATCCAATCTTAATATTAGGGAAAGAGCATCTTTATTTTTTAAAATAATTTTCACTCAAGTATTTTTAACAAGATAAAAACAATACAAATTTTACAGGAGAAACAAAGAATAAATAAAATAATGAATAGATAAGGAAGAAAATAAGAAAAGAAAGAAGAAAAAGATAAAAGATTAAAAAGAGGTGGCTTCCAATCTTCTTAACAATGGTTATACATGTATTTACTGTATATTTCACCCCTCTAAAATTAGAATAATTACATCATAATTTCCTTCTTTCCATAGTCTACCTGAAATTTCTAATCATCAAACCCATAAGTCAGAAGTTAATGCTAATCGTTTTCACAAACCATTCCTCCATTGTTGATATTACCATTTTTGAGCATGTAGTAAGTCTCCTAATAATAGGCAATGAACAGATTTAAACTTGCCTAGGGGTGCTCCAGGTTACTAACTCTCTCTCTCCCATAAGACTCAAAAGGAATGGATTCTTTCTCTCACACACCATCAAGGACAGAACAGTGTGGATAGATTGGGGGAGAAACAAGGAAGCTATAGGCACAAGCTGTCTCTAGGTATTCTGAACAATGGACTTTGGATGATGGTATTCCTTTTAAGCAAGCACCACTTGTTTAAGGATAATGTCTAGGTTGACCTGAAATGCTCACACTATATTCACTAAACATTGATCTGTTGTATTTGGGAGCTGCCTAGAGTTGGGCAGTTGAGTGGTAATCAGTAAATAAATCTTATTACACTGACCAACTCTTCTATTTTGATTAGCAAAATGAAAGGCCTAACTAAAGACTGAAATGGGGTTGTGGGGGGAGGTTATACAGCTATGTTCACATCTTGGTTTTCTGCAACTTTGGAGGGGGTTGTTGCCTGTGTGAATGAGCCATTCAGATCACAGAAATTTATCTCTAGCAATTTGGAAACATTTTAGATTTCATTATTTTCCCAGCACCAGTGAATTTCTTGAATTACAAATCAACGTTAAGTAATAAAAGCAGAGGATCAATTTTTGTGTGAACCAGCTTTTTGTCAGTAGGGTCTTATGAGAGTCTAAGATCTTTCACTAAAAAGCAGCTGTCAGGACTGTTGAGACTTTATAGCATTCTCCATAGCCCAACAAAATTATGGGTCATTCTATACAAACATAGAAGGCAATAGCTACTCATCAGGGATTATTTGGGCATATTAGTGTCAGGGTGCATTGTGGGTTGCTTCGCTGAGTGTTGTGGTTGTCTGCATGAAAACAATCTTGCCTACCCTTGGGAAGTTTTGCTCTGCAGCTGTTCCTCCAGGAAGCAGCCACTTTTTGCATCTTGAAAAAGCAACACATCCCTCTTTAAACAGCTCTACCTCTCTTCCATCCCTAGAGACAGAATCTTTTATAGGTCAGTCACCAGGTCTATATTTACCTGGGAATAAGTCTCACTGAATTCATTGTGCTTTATTCCTGAACAAGTAAACATGGATTGCAATTGCCACACCCAGCATTCTACTGAGAAACATTGCACTTTCAATAGGATCTGAAGTCAGTAGTACAATACTTCAGTAGGCTCCAACCAAGCTCTTTCAGAGTGAGCTCCTTCCTGGCTTGTTAACAGAATTGATAGTAGCTCTCGGAATGTGGATCACTCCTAAACCAAAAAACAATTGTAAGTGAACACTGAGTAAGAAATAATCAAGTAGGCCAGAATTTATTTGATTAGCATCAGGTTACTCTAAATGTAAACTTGAGTGTAAGTCCTTTGAATGGAAGGATAGAAATGCAAAACTGAATTTATTTTCCTTCCCAATATATTTCCACTAATTGCTGCTAAAATGCTGTTACAGCCTGCTGACTTGAATGTGCCCTAAAATAAAAAATGCATTTTTTTGCTTACTAAATTATTTTATAGCAGTGTCTGCTGCAGCAAGTCTAGATAGAAAAAAGTGAGATGTATGTAATGATATGATTTAAAATACTTAAAGACATAGTATCATGACTTGTATTTCTCCATTTGTCTCTCCTTTCTGTCTTTTATGAATCCTCATGGTAATTACCAGATGCTAGGAGGTCCCATCAACATCAGTTATAATCTATGATAATTTAGTTTCGAAGGGAAGTCAAATGGACAAGGTTGTGATGAGTGCAGAAGAGAGATAAGGCAACAGACAAGGTGGGATTTTCCTTCCCACTATATAGAAAAAAAGTGATTTGGCAACAGAATTGTACTTCATCTGTGGTGCTTGACTGCAATTTTTCTGCATGAGGTGTTGAACACAACAAAACCAAATAAATAACCTTGTAGTATCAAAGCATTACACAGAATATAGAAATTGTCAGCTGGAACTATATTTGAAAACAACAATTTCATATCCCAAAGCAGTGCTTGTACTGTGCTTCTCCTGAGGAAAGTAGATTATGTAAAGCTGTAAAGCACTGAGGAGGGTATATAAGTGTAAGTGTTATTGCTACCGTGTTTCCCCGAAAATAAGACACTGTCTTATATTAATTTTTGCACCCAAAGATGCGCTAGGTCTTAT
>JANHFO010006924.1:155778-166219 GCA_032468095.1 Pareas carinatus
GGGAGGTCTTATTTTCAAGGGATGCCTTATATTTCAGTAAGAGGCAAAACTGTAAGTAGGTCTTATTTTCGGAGAATGTCTTACTTTTGGGATAACAGGGTATTATGTCCACCAAGTTATTTTTGATTCCTAGAGATCATGTAGATAGATTTTCCTCTATGATGATCAGTTCCTAACTTGATGCTTCAGGTCCCCCATCCATGCATCCACTACTACTGTAATGGAGTCCATCCACCTTGCTGGTGGTCATCCTCTCTCCACCTTTCTAAGCATTAGAGCCTTCTCCAGAGAGATGGGCCCTTGCATGATGTCTCCGAAGCCAAAACAGGAAGAGAGAGGAAGAAGAAAATCTTCCCCAGCAAATGTTCTTTTACATTTAGTTGCTTCCCATGCTGTTAGGAAAGATCTTTTTTGTGTGTGGTTTATTTTATTTACTTCCAGTTGTGAAAACCATAAGCACTTAATGATACTTAGGAAAGCAGACTAGTGTCCCACCTAGGTCTATTGTTTCTCGGTTAAGAGAGAATTGATTTGGTTCAGGAAGGAGAGGAAAGAGGAATGGACTGCAAATCTTTTCTTGCATGTATTGCTTAAAATGTTCCCCGGTTTGAAGGGGAGGAGCTATTTAAAGCTGGCAAATGAGAGATGACTTGTCTGTGATTTGGGTCTCTGTCTTTTAAAACTTGAATTTAATCCCAGAATCTAAGGAAGAATGCACAAGTTTGGAATTGAAGCTGTATGACAAAGAAAGAATAAAATTGCTGTATGATGATGCTCCATTGGTTTTAACTCACACACAGGGAAAGCTTTAATTCAAGAGAGGCTTGTTTTCTCTTAGTTTTCAGATGCCTGGAACATAAATAAATAGTAATAAAGATAATTTTGGAGCATACCTAGAGTGCACTTATTATACTTTTGCGTAGATTGGACTCTTGACCTTGAAGGGCAGGAATTCCAGAGTACCCAAACTGAGAAGTGCAGATTTGTAAGTGTATCTGCCTTTAAATAAACAAAATACAACAGCATCTTGCAATATTGAAAAAAAAATCCAGTTAAGTAATTTAGAGATCCAGTGTAGCCTACAACACGAGAATTGCAAATGGCTCCTCCATATAGATTTGCCTCACTTCCTGCCACCTACATAAAAATAGTTCCACTATAAGTATACTCTTCACGATATAGTACTTAGTATGTACATCATGCTCTGATTATTCAAATTACATTGCATACATCATTTTATTAATTTTTGAAAGAAACAATAACAGGTTGATACAAATTTTCCAAAAAAAGGTTTGATTTATGTGGGAAAGTGGTTTGCACAAACATTTTCTTGCTTCATAGCTTTTAGTTACAATGCTAAACCATTTTTTGTTAGCAATGGAATTTATTTTGGACTCACTCTTTTAATTATTAACTTAGATTAATCACAAATGTCCACTTTCCAGCATATAGACCAGCTGTATCTCTATGCTCCAAGAGTTCTAGAGAAGGTGGACAGTATACAGATAGTCCTTAACTTATGACCACCTGTTTAGTGATAGTTCAGTTACAGCAGCACTGAAAAGAGTGACTTACAACCAGTCCTCATATAATGACTGCTGCAGCATCCCCGTAGTCATGTGATCAAAATTTGTGCATTTGACAACCGACATGTATTTATGATGGTTGAGGCATATTCCAAGGTTATGTGGTAATCGCTACCTGTGGCTTTCCCAACCGGCTTCTGACCAGCCAAGTCAATGGGGGAAAGCTGGATTCACTTAACAACTACAGTAATTTGCTTAATAACTGTCACTGAAAGATCATAAAATCTGCTGTAACTCTCTAAACATCTTGCTTAGCGATGGAAATTCTGGTCCCAATATTGGTTGTAAATTGAGAACTGCCTATATATCAGCTGGGGAATTGGGGGAGTTAAAACTCACACATCTTAAAGATCTCAAGGTTGAGAAATAGTGGTATAAAAAAAATCACAAGAGCTTCTATATATCCCTCCTGTAATACCTCTGGGTACTAGGATCTGGATAGCTCCTAAAACTAAGTACAGCTGGTCCTTGACTTATGACCACAATTGATTCCAAAATTTCTATTGCTACGTGAGACAGTTATTAAGTGAATTTTGGCTTATCTTATTACCTTTCTTGCCACTGTTGTTAAGTGAATCACTGCCGATGTTAATATAACATGCTTGTTAAGTGAAACCGGCTTCCTCTTTGACTTTGCTTGTCAGAAGGTTGCAAAAGGAGATCCCATGACCCCCCCCCCAACAGTGCAATTGTCACAAATATGAACCAATTGCCAAGTGTCTGAATTTTGAACACCTGGGGGTGCTACAACAGTCATAAGTGTGAAAAAAAACAATTGTAAGTCACTTTTTCCGGCGCCATTTAACTTCAAACAGTCACTAAATGTAAGCCAAGGACTAAGTGCATGTATTTAATCAATACAGTGGGAAAGGCTGTGAGTTCAGTTCTGGATAGAGGCTTTAAAGTTCACAGAATAGCATCTGGCTGCCTAACTCTGACAAGCCCTAAATAGTTTGAAACTAGTCATATCGTGGTCCATGTAGCTGTTATCAAAGGTGGGACTTATACAGAGTGTATTTAATGTTTCTTTCCCTGCCTCTTTTATGCAATGAGCTGGAGGGCCTGTTAGGTTGGAGACTGGGTTCCATCTTTATGTTTTGGCGACAGCTAGCTTTCTTTTTTTCTCTTGAGAATTAACTCCTATCCCTTTAAATCTAGCTTGAGAAGTAAACAAAACTTCCAGCATTCTTAAAGAAAGCAGTTGCAAACCCTTTGATGTTGCTCCCAGGAAAATGACAGATCTGTATCAATGAAGTCCCCAGGAGGAGTTGACTTGCTTCAAGGAAGGCTTTGCATTGTATCCAATGCTGCCTCTTGCGTGAACTAGAGAATCCTAAATAAGAAGCAGAGGACCATTTTCTAGCTGCATTACTCATAGAGACTCGCAAACATGTTCCTGATTAACCATCCTTGGGGATTTATTTATTTGTTATATTTGTATGTCACCCCTCTCCTAGAACTCATGGTGGCTAAATGATGATCCTGTTTTGCAAGCATACCTGATATGTAAATAGACCTATAGACTGTAAAGCTGAGATTTGTTTGGGCATACAGAGAGGAGAAGGGAAAGGAGGTGGTTGGCATTGCATATCATTTTGTAATGCTTTTAAAATGTGCGCATTATCAGTGGCCTGAACAAGTGTCATATTTCTGCCAGTGAAATGACAGTAGAGCAAAGTGGCTTTCTATTGTCTTGCTCCTGCCAAGGGTATCTGTTAGCATTGCCTGCAATTTGCCTGGATTGGGTCATTCTAGGAATAAATTTAGGCTGCAAAAATCCAGATGACCATTAGATGGCAACAAAGAAATATAGCAAATCCAAACTTCTTCCAGCTGCCTATGGTTGTCTGAATTCATGTGATCCAGATAAGGTAGCCCAAATCTTGCCTGGATCACCAAGCTGTGATAAATACACCATTCCTGTGGGTAAAGAAAACTGTAAGGGGTAAGATTTCAGCTTCCCCTAGGAGTTTTTTGTGTAGATACTTCCAAAAGAAACAAATAGGATCAAATTATTTAATTATTTATGTTAGCTCACACCTGCATTCTGGACTGGTGTAACCCACACCTGGGTTTAATACCCCACGAACCTGCTTCTTGAAGCAAACAAGATTGTTAATTAAATTGCAATATTTATTACTTCAATAATTCAGAAAAGCCCTTCATTATAACTCACATGTATGTAATCAAAGAAACAAAGGAAGCTATTTAGGTCACGTAAATACTACCCGAGTTAAATAATACCAGCTTTGGTCGTAGTTATATGTACTATAGCAGGTGTGACATTGATGAGGATGTAAATCAAACACTGCCCTGGACTCCAATTTTAAGAGAACCTGGTTGCACTGCATGCATCTTTGTTTTTGCTGGTATTTGTGAAAACCAGCCACATAATAATACTGCCATACTAAATCAGCCATACAGTGATGAATCTTAACTTATAAAACATGGTGTAGATTTCTCTGTGTTGTAATCCAAATCCAGCAAATTTTATACCAAACCATGATTTAACAGGTTGCGCAAGTCAGGTTACAAAGCTTGAGTTATTTTGTGGAAGAATTACACATCTTATTCTAATCTTTCTTCCAAGAGCTGAACCAGGAAGCAAAGGCAATGGTGACATAGCGTTCAGCCATTCTCTTTCTGACAAATCCAGAATGAGTTAAGTATTTTTGGCTCAGAGATAAAAGACCTCAAATAGTTTGATTACTAGAATTCATGCCGGGAACAGGGTAATATGTATTGTAACAATAAAAAATGGGAGAGGCAGGATAGCAAATCCCCTTGAGGAGAGGTCACAATGATACATATGCTCCGAACCTTATGGGCCGTCAATTTGGGAAGAGTGATTATTACTTTGACTAGGAGGGATTACTTAGCATTTGACAGACACAGATTCATATGGGAGATTCTCATAATTATTAGATGTTAATTAACTAAATGAGCAATCTTACTTTTTCCAGTCTGATTTCCCTAAGGTGGATAATTTAGAGTATGTCTGCCATGATACTCAGAATTCTTCCATAATTAGATGTGGGCTTGAGAAACATGAAAAACCATGGTTTATTCAATACAGCTTTAATAAATAAACCACAGTTGTTTGGGTTCATGCAACATTGTAAGCCATGCACTGTTATTTGCCCCATGCATGAGTTCACAAATCTCTCAGATATAGTGAGTTAGTTTTGTCTTAATGAATTAAAGCTTTATTTGCCATATTATTTGATCCTGTCATCTTAGTTTTATTTACAAAGGTGTGGCTGCATGTGAGGTAATTATTTATAAGGTTTCTAGTAGCAGGGAGCCTTTATTGGTTCCTACATTCTGCTTAGCAGTAATATGAATTGTTTGGTTTTTTTAATTCTGTGTTGACTTATTCAGTAAGCCATGGTTAAAATAAATCCTGGCATAGAGCAATCTATGAACCTAGCTATGGCTATTTCTTCCCAAGAACAGCTGTGCATCTTCCTTTGAACCTTTGCATGTTAAAGTAAAGGACATGTTTAGAAGATGATGTTGCTCAGAGCCAGTTAACCCAGCAGTTATTCTTTGAGAAGAGAAAATGCCGTTTGATCAGCATTTCTCTCTGACCAAACATTTTAACCAGGGAGGGTAGATACTGATGGCTAAAGTGTTCTAAACTTGTTTGCCTTGTTTTGTGTTCTTACTGAATTTGATAGAGTGATATTATTATAACAAATTACATTATCAGGGATGAGTATGAGCTTTGTCATGTGGCATTTGGGAAAGTGCAGTGGGCTCTGTTGGCAAAAAAATGCCTACAGATCATAGGTATGAAACTCAAGACAGGATCTAGCACTCCTTCCATAGAAAGCAATAATACAGATAGTGCTCTGGCTTTCTTGCCCAGACTGTGGGTGTTGAGCCTGGTTGCTATTTTGCTTTCCCAGCAACTCCCAGCCCCATTTCTCTCCTGCTGCTGTATAGGGCTGCTTCTGAATCAGTCTGCCTGTCATTTCCAATTAGGGAGCATCTCCATTGCTGTCGACTGGCTGGCCATGACAGGGACAGCAAGGTTTGATTTGCAGCAGGGGGCACTGAGCTGCATCAGGAGAGGTCTGTAACATGCTTGGCAGAGCTCCTGGCAAGGCAGGATGTGCTCTAGAGAAGAGCTGACACAGGCCTTACATTCAGTAGCGATTATCTGCAATATCATTGTATGTGGCATTCCTACATTCCCCCTGCATGCAATAGCTAAAGGAAAATGTGGGTCTCATTGCCTGCACAAGTGTGTACAGAAAGAATCAAGGAAGTCTTTAGAAAAACAGTGTCACGACTTTGATGGTTTAACTATTGACATGCCTGGCACGTCTTGTCCTAATGCCTTTATAAAGCCTGTAGAGTTTTCTCTTATTATATGAAGATTTGCAAGAAAAAGTGAATTTAAACAGAACTCTGCCATTATTTTTAATACCGATTCTGAGTTGGGGAAGAGACTCTCTCCGTTATTAATTTGGTTCATTACAATTTGCTGCCTAATCTAAAAGTCTTGCTGGTACCATTTACTTTCCCTTGATTTCACTTACAAGGGACATCTGCTTGGGAAGAATTAAAGAAGGCAAGATACCAGGCATATTTGCCTGGGCAAAAAACAGGAATAGCAGCTATTCCAGCAATGCTCTTTATTGTAGTGAGGTAAGGTAAAGGTAAAGGTTCCCTTGCACATGCGTGCTAGTCGTGTCCGACTCTCGGGACAGCGCTCATCTCCGTTTCCAAGCCAAAGAGCCAGCTCTGTCCGAAGACGTCCTCATGGTCATGTGGCCGGCATGACTGAATGCCTGAGGCTCACGGAGCGCTGTCACCTTCCCACCGAAGTGGTCCCTATTTTTCTACTTGCATTTTTACATGCTTTCGAACTGCTAAGTTGGCGGAAGCTGGGGCTTAGAGTAACGGGAGCTCTCTCCGTTACGCGGTGCTAGGGATTCGAACTATTGACCTTCTGATTGACAAGCTCAGCGTCTTAGCTGCTGAGCCCACCGCACCCCCTACTGTAGTGAGGTACAGGTGCAGAAAACCATGTGCCTACCCCATCTTATTCCAAACAAAATCAAGATGGGATAATTTCACATTTGTTTCCCATATTTTCCTCTTTATCAGGACCAAGTTATCTTTGCTTAGTGACTTGTCTGTTCTTTCTGTATGTCTAGTATCTGTGTTGCTTTACAGCAGGGGTGAGGAACTCTGGCCCTTCTATGGCTTGTGGACTTCAACTCATGCTGGCTCAGGAATTCTGGAAGTTGAAGTCCACAAGGCGTAAAGGGGCCAGAGTTCCCCACCTCTGCTTTACAGAAAGCGGCTGAAGCCCCTCCCATTTTGGGGCGTGTTGCACATGTACCACATGTAAAAAGGGGAAGAGGTTCAAATACATGATCATCACTGCCAACTTTTTATCCCTTCTCTCCCCCATGCTCGCCCCTGTCACTTACCTAAATTGAGTGACTTGATATTTAAAACCTTGAGAAGTGACTGAAATCATTTGGCTGCACGACTTTGTCCACATCAAAGGTCACACATGGCTTGTATTTCAGAAAAGGGAGCCAAGAGAAAAACTAGATTTTGATGCAATGTAATGGGAATTTAATTAAATAAATGAAAGGTCAATAATTAAATATGGTTGATGTGATTATCTTTCTCTGTAGCTATTTCTTTCCCTTTCAGTCACATTAAAAAAAATCAGAGCATTTGGCATAGCACTGCCCTACCCAAGCCCTTTGGAAGGGCCTCATGTCACCTTGCTCTAGGAGTGAGTATGCAGTTGCAACAGAGTATAGGAGCCAAGGAGTAGGAGCTTCAGTGCTCCTCTAGCATCTATGACCGCATCACTTTGGCCCTGACTGCCTGCTCCCTTCTCTGGCTTCAAGTGTTCCAGGAGAAAAATGTTAAGATGGGCCCTTCCTGGCCTGAGTATTAAAGTAACCTTGATTTAGAGGAAACAGGCAAGGTGGATTAAGATAAATAAACCTAGTGGAATTTCTCCTTTAGGAATTGCTGGCTTCAGTCCAGGGTTACATCAGGGAAAAGACCTATTAGTTAAGGCAAAGGACTTGAAATGAGATCTAGGCTAATTCGGGCAGCCCTAGATCTGGGACTGACAGCGTTAGGAGTGGCAGCTAAAGTGGTAGTTTTTAAGGGAAGTGTGTGATTTTTTTAAAACAAACATTGCCTTTGATCAGGCAGCTGGCTTACTAACTGGTGGGCTCTGTGCAATTGTTTTCTGAGTTTCTTAAAAAAATTTTTTAAAGAAGTCACTCCCACTCTGAGATTTAGTTTGGAAGGTTGCCAGGAAACCCCAGTTTATTCACATCTGAATGCTGATCTTTGCTTCCTGAGGCTGTTTCAAATGCCATCAGCTCTGGCCAGACTGAAGAGAACGTTTGAATCACACACACACAGGACAGTAGTGCTGTTTTCTTTGAAGTGGGCACAGGTAAGTTGATTAGTAAGGTTTGTACTTGATCCATGCTGTCTTTTATTTTCTCCTCCTTCCCTGATTTGTTTTGTCAATTTTCTCCCTGAAAGATTTCTTAGCAGAGATCAGTGTCTGGCTGAAGTTTTGGCCTGCGGAGCGGAAGTGAACATGGCCCTTGGGGGAGGATGTACAGACCAGAATCTCACATACCCTTTGCAGCAGCGCTCCAGTATCCAAGACGTTATGCCTTCCCTACGGTTTCTTAGGCATCAGGTCCTAAAGCCGTGGGCAAATTGCTAGGCCGGCTGAGCATGAATCGAGTCAGGAAGGGCCAGTTGAGTTCACGTCATTGGACAGGTTGCCCAGCTCTTATTCAGAGGCAGAAAGCTGGCAGCAGATGGTGCTGCTAGCATGCTCCAGGATAGTGAGCATGTGTCAGTTAGTCAGGGGTTCAATGAGAGCCGCTTCCTGCTACCACAGCAGCACCTGTTCTCAGGAAATCGACCTGCTGCTCTCCTGCAATCCATGCAGTTGGGGCCAGAGAGTCAGTGTAATTGTCCAGAATCTGCTTCTATAAATGAAGCCTAGATATGGATGACAGAAAAAGCAAATGCTTGCTTCCATTAACTGAATTTTTTAAATCTGAGACTAGAATGGCTCAGTTCCTGCCAAGAACCCTGTTACTGAACTGTCATTAAGGGAGAGTGCAGTATTGATCTTTTGAACTAAAATCTTCTGACATGTCAGTTCCATACACAGATAGCAAAAAATAATGAGGGATGAGCCTCACATATCCCTGGGGATAGCTTGACATAGTAAATCTAAAGTTGTCTTTGCGATTCCATATTTATTCTGGTGATTTTTTAAATTTATGCAATCTAAAAGCACCCCATTTGGTGTGTGCTGTTTGTGAGGGTTGTTGGCCTCTGTTGGTTTGGAATCATGGAGGTTGCAATTAAATATGTTTAAAAGGGCCAGGTTGGAGTGGGCTGGTTTAATCCCTGTGAATTGCACCAATAGCACGAAAGGAACTGAAATTTGTCAAAAGCATCTAATCAAATTCCAAAAAAGCTAACCTTCATTCTACCTTGAAGGGCAGAAAGGATCTGATAAGCAGGGCTGATTCCTGCTGTTTGGTGGTGGAGCTTTTACAGGGCAAGGATCAGAACCAGCCTTGACTGAAAGGAGAGCAGAGGAGAAATGCAATCAAAGACAAATCTGTCATTTTGTTTGTGTTTGTTTCAGACTCTATAAACTAATCTACAGTTACAGCAAACCCTGCAGTGGGACAAAAATAACTCATGCATCAATTTCCGCTGTCTTCTTTTTGGACTCTGGCCTGATAGCCTCCCCACCCGCCTCGGCTACCAGGTGGAGATGACTTGTTTTTTCCTAGTTTGAGTTTTCATTGAGAAACCCAGAGGCTGATTGGTGCTTGCCAGCTCTTCTCTTTCCATGTGCTTCCATCATGGAAAAGTAATCATCTAAAGCTGGGGGAAAACAATTTTTTACCTACTCAGTTGTACTGGCTGCTTAAGACACACATTGTCTAGCTTCCTTCCCAAGAGAGTTGAGACAGCTTTTGTTAACACGTGGCCCCTGATCCATCGCCTCATGTTTCAAAGTGGAGATCCTCCCTCCCATCTGGAGGAAGGATTTTCGAATAATTTTCTTCACCTTGAATATCTTCGATAGGTCTCAGCGAAGGATGGTATTTCCTTGCCTCCGGTTCCCCATTTTTAGGGAATAGTGCCTTTTTCAGATGGCTGAGTTTTCTGGAGATGGAGAGAGCACAAATTTCTTAGGCATATATACTTGGCATTTCCGAAGACGTGTTGAATTTATTACTCACTTTCTAAAATGGGTCTAGGTGACTATCACGCTTCCCAATTCTCTCAAAAACCCCTAACGCTCTAAAAGATGTATTCCAGGGGCTCAGCCATATAAAGGCGAAATCGTGCAGACAGATTTCTCTGTTGGAAGTTAAACTTCATTCTCACAGCCCTGGCACTAGAAAAGCTTTCAAAATAAACTTCTTCTGAAATCCAACTTGGTTTTGCTCACGGCTAAACAGGCTCAAGTTTTTGACAGGTTTGATTTGATTTTTAAGCTAGCCTGCAACTAAATGTAAATATCCTCTGATATTTTAAGAACTTGGATAAGGTGTGTATTTGCACAGTAGCTTAATTCTAAATGGCAGTGTTGAGGCTCTGCTTAGTTTAAGTCAGGCTTGGGTTCCTTCACATGGAAATTGATTCTTGATCCCCACATATATGTAGAAAACAACTAATAGCACTCTTCATTATTATTATTATTTAGACATATATCGCTTAACAGTGCTTTACAGTACAGTCAGCATATTTCCCCCAACAATCTGGGTCCTCATTTTACTGACCTCGGAAGGATGGAAGACTGAGTTAAGCTT
>JANHFO010006924.1:201759-212468 GCA_032468095.1 Pareas carinatus
CCCCTGAAAATAAGACCTAGCGCATCTTTGGGAGCAAAAATTAATATAAGACACTGTCTTATTTTGGGGAAAACAGGCTATATTGAACCCAAAGGTTATTGTGGCTTTAGTATATTGCATTAAACCAGTTGTGCCATGTTTTGGGATGCTAAAAATTTAGAAAATGTTTAACTGGAATCTGCTGGTGTGTCACATACCTCCTGAACAAAAGAGAATCAATTCTTTACATTTAAACAAAAACATTTATTTATAAAGAAATAGCTGGACATCAATTTAAAAAAGTTACTGAAAATTACAGAAGCATGAACTAAGGTGATGACTTCATTCTTGCCTCAGATATCAAATCAGAAATGATACAATTAAGCTAGCATATTTTTCTTAAAAGATGAAACATTAATATTACAACAGAAACACTAGGTAGCATTTTCTAGTTGGAAAAATTTTGCAGAAGAGTAATATTGTCTCCTTTTAACATGATTCGACTCAGCTGTTTTCTCTATTTTGTTTTAGAGTGAATTTCCTCAGCATCATCCAGAACTAAATTCATATATTCATCAAAACCAATGATGCAGCCTTCTATTCGCATGTTTACTTGTTCATATAGCCAAACCTGAATCCGGGATCTATTCTGTAGGTAGCGAAAAATGAGGTTGATAGACTGCACCATCACTTTCTGCACCTTCTGACCTTGCCCGCAGTATGCCATGGCCGAGAGTCAGGATAGGAAAATGAGGGAGTTTAAAGAATGGCGCTGAGAAGCTTTTTAAAAAGAAAAGAAAGGAAAGGGACAGAAAAAACGCCCCTCCATTTCCCGCACACAGGCAGCTCACCAGAGAATCAATTCTTTACATATTCATTAATTTTTTTAAAAAAATACAGCTCAATCACGTGTGATCCTCAGGTTCTGCTGTGTGCCACTTACCTTGAACCGATATTCCCTTTCTGTTGACAACTCCCTGCGGTCTACCTGAGGTAGGTCCAGTTCACCCAAGGCCTTAATTCCTGAGACAGCTTAGGAGAGTACTCGTCTGTAGCCTCCAGAACGTCTGAAAATTGTGCTAAAGCACACTGTATTCTCACGCAATTTCCAGAGGTTTTGGAGGCTATGAGAGAGCATCCCTTTTATGTGGCTTCCAGAGGGATTGGAGGCCGTGTGAGAGAACTTTCCATTCTCACATGGCCTCCACAACCTCCGAAACTCAAGCAAGAACAAGGTGTACTTTTGAGAATAGTTGTCAGGTGTTGGTGAATGCTGATGTGTCACCCAAAACATTGTGGTGTGTTACCTTTGATATATGTGATACAGGTTCCATCATCCCTGGTTTAGAGTATTATGCAAATCTTGTTAGACGCAAAGGAGCAAGACTATACATTAAGTTGCAGTTCAAGGATTTATTCCTATACAAGTAGTCGTACACTTAACAATAGTTCATTTAGTGACCATTCAAAATTACAGCAGCACTGAAAAAAGTGACTTATGACTGATTTTCACACTTATGACCGTTGCAGCATCCGCATGGTGATGTGATCAAAAGTCAGATGCTTGACAATTGGTTCATATTAATGAGAGTTGCCGTGTACCGGGGTCATGTGATCAGATTTTGCAACCTTCTGACAAGCAAAGTCAACAGGGAATCCAGATTCATTTAACAATCATGTTACTAACTTAATAAATGCAATGATTCACTTAACAATTGTGACAAGAAAAGTAGTAAAACGAGGCAAACTCACTTAACAAATGTTTCATTTAGCTAGATAAATGTTTGCTGCTCAATTGTGGTCATAATGCGAGAACTGCCTGTATGTAAGACTCTAGTCAACTAAAGCTCTATACTAAATTGGTGCCAGATGAGGGTCAACAGAATTCAGGAGGGTTTGGATTTGTATCTCCTTGGCAGTGCAAGGATTCTAAGCTGATGACATACTCTGATGCCTTCGCTCCCTGCTCTGCCTGCTCTCCTCCTGGGTCTTGTCAGTTATGGTTTCTTCAAAAAAAATAAACACAATGACACTTGTAGTGCAAATACAGAATCAGAATCAGGCAACCGAAATATATTGATTTAAATGAACTTGAGTTTGATCAGGTTTTGCTGAATATGAGACTTACGTCTGAGTAGAGATTCCTAAAATACTGCAGAAAGATTAGTTTTCATATTGTTATTAGACTTTTATTCCACATTTTTAGTATCTATAATTCAAGAAAATGAACATACCTAATTTTCTTGCCTCCTATGTTTCCTGCAACAACAACCCTGTGAGGTGAGTGAGTGAGAGAGCGAGAGAGACAGACAGACACTACTGTTATCTGGGACTTAGCATTATGTGTAAACTCTGCCATTGTAGCTTATCCAATAAGCCATCAAGTTAACCTTGATTTAATGCAAAATCTATTTATATCTCCACTAGTTGTGAGCCTGTGCTCACAAATAAATGATCAAAGTAAACTTATTCACCTCTTCTATTAACAGATACTTCCTGTAATTTAGCTGTTTTAATGCTCACCAATGACAGCATACATTCTAAACAAAATATAAGTATGATTCAATCCTTCTAGGTCGGGGGAAGAATTGTTTGGGGATGGGAACAATTTAGGAGGCAAATATGTTCCTCTGTATGCACAATTTATTGTACTGCAACTCAATTATATTCCTAGTTTAATTTCCATCTTGGCAATTTACTTATCAAGCAACATTAATTAGATAACTTCCTGATTTTTCAACTTTGTATATACACTTTCCACTGCAGTTGTTTAACAAATATTATCTGCTTGTAAAGAATGTTTTCTAACTGTAACTATGACAAATTGTAACTAAGACAAATCATAGGAAGTATATCCTGAAGAAGCTTCCAGAAGGAGAACGATATTACATATTTGGTTTTAGCCATTTGGTTATATATCAAAATATTTTAAGAAGCAATAGATATAGGGTAGCATGATTTACTTTATACAAATGTGAACTTGTTTTAGATGCACATTTATTGTAGTTACTTTAAAGATAATCAATCTTGCATGTGGAGAAGAGGGAAAAATGAATGCACACATTATTATCATTAATCAGTGTGAATTCCAGCCAACTTTGGGCAGCTAATTATATTCCTACAAAGCTGCAGGAGTGCATCAAAATGACACTGGTGCTTTCTGCCTGAATGTTAGATCTGATTTTATTTTTCTCCCTCCTAATAGTTACCCTACGAAATTAGATTTATTTCTCGTGCCTTTTTCTAAGCAGTAATGCTACTCTGTCACCAGAGGGCAGCAGTACCTGGGAAATATGAAAAGCAACTTGCTGAAAATGCCAACTTGTGACTCTTCATTGGTCACAAGTGAGAAAGGATAGACTGACAGAATTATACAGGAGGAAGTGACAACTGAGTGCTTCTTGTTGACTGTGTTTACACTGTAATTAAGGTGGAGTGCCTTAACTGCAGTTATTATCTACATTCTGGGGTAAAGTTCTTGTCCTTAACTTTGATTTCTGATGTTATCCAAATATAAGGACAAGAAGAGGGTTAATATAAGTTCATTTCATTTTTTTCATTCTTTTACTCAATTTATACACCTGCCTGTCTCAAATTCATGACTCTGGGCAGTTAACAATGTAAAAAAAATCATTAAAACATTATAAAAACAATGTACACAAATTCAGTTGAGATACAAATATACAAGAAATCAGCATAACCATTACAGAAGTTTTACTACCCGTCCCAGAGCTAAAAGGGAATGAAAGATTTATTTACTGAATTCCTGAAAAAAAACACTGCAGCAAAAAAAGACCCAGAAATCTGCAATAAATGACTTAGAGTAAACCTAAATGCTGAGGATTATTCACACTAAAAATTGCATCTGACATAAAGCAAAAAATGTTCAGATTTTATTATACTGTTATTACAACTAATTCATTTTAAAAAAATTTCTAAGCAGCCTTTCCTAGGCAGATCAACTCTTAACTTGTAGACAATTAGACAAGATGCCGGACCAGCTGCAAAATGGGACTCCTGTACCTAGAGAGTCTCCTCCCTCCTGTCAAGAGGGACTCTGACCACGATTTAACATGGATTAAAAAAATTGTACAACTTTGGTAAACCAAAGAATGTCAGCTGATGCTTCTGCACACAGTAGGCTCCAATAATAACCAACGTGTCCACTTCCAAGCAAATCAGGCTTGGCCTTGGTTTATTGGAATATCTGGAACCAAGCTGGTCTGGATACTTCATATGAACAGCTTTTGTGGCTGTTTTGTAGCAAGGAGGTTGCATTTGTCTTTGACTTCCCTTGGGGAAAAAGCTTTATTTTGTATTGTAGCTTGGAAACCAGGATTATCAGCTGTAATAAAGGGAGGTTAGCTTAGTCCTTTTTTATTATTACTTGAGACAGGAAGAATTCTGGAAAGAACAGTAACAGCTTCGATTTTACTATGTCTGAATGGGAGGTTTTTTCAGTGCCACAGAACAACAATGGAGATGAATACCTTCAAGTGTGAGTAATGTCATCGTCCTAAAAAGAAACGAGCCACAAATGTTTTGTGTTCAAAAGATGGACCATGCCTTTCAGGTTTGCCCTTAATATTTGGCTACAGATTCTCATTGTTTACATTAAGCATAGAAAAGAAATTCAGGGAAATGAGGGTTCAAAGCATCTCGGTGTTGGGGTATTCTGTATAATGAAAGCTGCCCTCTATAAAACACTCCTCAAAATAAGGTATTTTTTTCAAGGGACACAAGCTGTAAATTTAATTTGCAGGTTTGTTTTATAATGGCTGTACCGTAAAAGAGCTTGATGTCACTGCCTTCTTAAAATTCTAACATCCTGTTCTTGTTTTATCTGTTGTTTGGGCTAGATTTACAATAGTTTTCTCCTGCCTGATGTTTCCAGATAATGTTGGACTACCAAAAGTACTCCAAAATTTCATATGTGCTTGAGGGTATAGTAGAGATTGCAGTACAGATCCATTTATTGGACATCCAGCTGGGGAAGGGTAGAGATCAAAGGCTCTCATCCATCCATCCAAATCCTATTGAGCAGGTTGCATTGAATTATAAAAATCAGTGTTCAACAAATTCAGAACCCCCTCTTTTCCCTTTATTTCACATATATGCTAGTGATGGTGGATAAGGGAATATTCTATGAACATTATTATAACCTCAGGGAAAATGCAAGCAGCAATAATAACTAGATTCTGATCTATGATCAGTTTATCAGTTCATATTGGAATTCACAAATGTGAAATTCCAAGAGAATCTTCATTTCCCTTTGTCCTCAAATAACCTCTAGTGAAGAAAAACACTCTATGTTCATTTTATGCTTGGGTTCATGATGTGTGATCTTACACATTGTCAAAGGAATTTGAAAAATGGTTCTCAATGCATTTCCTTTTTCTTGGAAACCAAAAAGCACCTTTGCAAGTTGACACAGTATGAGAAAATTTTGCAGCATTTGCAAGTATGTGTTATTATCCATTGAACTAAAAATTGAACTAAAACACTAAAACAACGACCTTATAGCCATTATGCTTTCTCTGGAGCTCTGTAACAACTGCCCCAGCCTTTCCTAATCTACTGATCTTGGAACAATCCTGTTATTTGTAGGCCTCCTTCATAGATGGCTTTGGACTGGGGATGGCTGTGCCCCATTGATTAGCAGGCAGAATCTGCCCTATGGTTGATATATCTAGGCTGCCAAAATCTGGAAAAGCAATAGGTGGCAGCAGAGAGTTAAACATTTCTGTATTTCTTTGCTAAGTTGAATAGTAGTCTGTTTTTTCTATGTAAAGACCCATTAAATTATAGAATACAGTGACCAGAAAAACTTGAATTTTTAGGAATTCTTGAACTATTGTAAGTCTCCCTGAGAGGGAAAAGAATTTCCAACTTTTTAACCTCTCTTGGATCTGGTACCTTTAAGAACTACGTTTGACAGTCATTTCATTCAATGCCATTTAAAGCACTAGGCTAGAAGCCAGGAGACTGTGAGTTCTAGTTCCGCCCATTAGCCATGAAAGCCAGCTGAGTGACTTTGAGCCAGTTGCACTCTTTTAGCCCAATTTACCTCACAGAGTTGTTGTTGTTGTTGTTGGGAAATTAGGAGGAAGGAAAAGTATTAGTTATGTTGGTAGCCTTAAGTTATTTGTTGAAATAATAAAAAGGTGGAAGACAAACAAACTTATAGTAAATTACGGTACCTGGACACTTTCTTAAAAACAATGTTTTTGTTTCTGGCAATTCTAGGTTTATGTCTAGATTCAGTTGCTTTTGTAGATCTTACACTGTCTCAGAAATGGCAGAATTTTCATTGGGGGGTAAAATAAATTTATTATTAAAGTAGAAATGGTAATGGTAAGCATATCCATATACAAAGAGACATTTAAGTCTCTTTCTTGTCATGTGATAAATATCTGTATTAGCTCAGAAAGTTCTGAGATTTTGGACTTTCATTTATGAAGGATGCATTATATGTCATTAAGGTTCACTCTTATTTGGGGAAAGAACAGCGGAATTTTCCACTGAGCAAGCATGCTTTTGCATTTTATGAATTTTTCTGTGCCTTCTATTCACATCGCTGTGCATGCATATGTTGAAAAACCACTTTCTCAAGTCATGTTATGTTATTTTAAAGTTGTTTTAAGGGAAGCAGCAAGATGTTAGTCTTCCTTCTAAAGCAAAGAAGAAACCTTCCTCTCATCAGGCTCATAGCTTGTTTTAAAACCCTTAGGAACAATAAAAGCACCAGCATTTAACATGTTAATTCAGAGGTACTCCCTGCCCAGCCCTCTACTTCTCTCTAGAGTGATCAGCTGATGAGGTGGGAGAGAAGAGAAGAGAGTTACACCCTGCAAGTGTTTCTGTGCCTTGCATCCTCCAAAGAGGGATGATCTGAGTTGCTTTTCTAGGCTCCTTGGACCCTCCAGCTCTGAAGAAGTGGGTGGGTCAAGTGTGAAAAGGAAGAAGTTTGCAGGAAGAAGATACATACGTACAAAGAAGTAAAGAAGGAGACCGCGGAAGGGTTATGGAGTCTGACCTGTGAGTGAATCCTTACTATTTCTCCTGGTAGGGATGGACATAGTGGGGTATATGCAACTTGAAGTCAGCTCCCGATCATCGATCAGGGGCAATGTTTACAGAGTACCATGGTGCCAATCAGGAAGAGTCATTATGAAAAGGAAGGGGTGGGGAGGAGCCATTGGCAGACCAGTGGCCAATTGCTGATGGGTGTTTGCTGGTGCCTGCTGAAGGTTGGGTTCCTGTGTTAGAGAGGGACTTTGGTCAGATCCAGCTTGGTGTGTGTGTGTTTTCTTTTAAATGCATGAATGCCCTCAGCCAACATGGAGTAGTTAATGCTGAACTAGTCAGAAACTTGCTCCCTTGTTTTCTAATCTGTTGAGGAATGTCTAAAGGAATTGCAGAAATTCAAAGGCAGAGGTGCAAGTTGTTAGCTGTCATCCAGGCTTGGTGGGAGGAAAGGTGAAGCATTGGTGCAGGAAGTCGCCAATCAGCTTCTTCTTCTGTGTGCCTGTGAGGGATATTTCCTTTCTGGGGAAAAGCTGGGAGGGGAGGAAATGCAGGAATGTAAGATTGGAAGAAATGTCAGGTTTTCAGAATAACACTTGTTAGAGCGAAGTATGGCAAATGGATATGGGGGGGTGAGCACTGGCACTCTACAGAATACAGGAAAAGGCCTAAGTATTGGAAATGAAGGCTTTTTCAGCGATCCTCTCAGTCTTAGATTTCAGGTCACATCTTTCAAGACACACTATAGTTCCAATGGTGTGATTGAAATATATTTTGATCAAACTCTTTATCTTTTTAAGAGCTGTATTTTCATACTGAGCTATCCTAATGTTCATTTCCCCATTCTTGCCCTCTCATGCTGCTGCACTTTATGAATTGCTGCATCATCACATCATTTTCTTAGTGAACTCAGTGATGTGTGCACATTGTTGTAATAAGGAAGCTGAACATGTTTACAGCTCTGTAGTCTGCATAACCTGCAATAGAAAGGAAGTGGGGTCTGAGGTCAAAAGGAAAACGAAATAGAGAGAGAACATTTTGAGAATATTTTGAGTAACCATGGAGCATAGCAAAAATTGGGTTGAACAGAAAGAAAAAGAGAGAATCAACTGGAATCTAGGATGCTTCTATATTTTGGTCATGTACAAAGGACTATATGATATAAGAATCCATGTTTGGGAGACCCTGCTTCAACTAGTAGCATTTGCTCAGCTGCCCTTGGAAATGAGAATTAGGGACCATGATAATGACCAAGCACTGATCATAGCAGCACAAGAACAGGTTCTAAGTGCCAGGTCCATAGAAACGGGTCTACCACTTTGTATAGGACCCAAAGTGCAGGCTATGCAGAGAGGCCTCTGAGACAGCTAACCCATAATGACAGGGTGTAAGATGCAGGCAGAAATGGCATACACTGAATGACACAACTAAGTAGCTGGCTTTGAATACAGGAACGTCAGCACAGTATGTGGGCTAGAGCTTTCTAGGTCCAGATGGGAGATTCCACAGAAGGTCATGGAGAACAAGTGGGTAAGATCTTGTGGGACTTACAGATCCAGACAGACAGGCAGGTAGTACCCAATCAGCCATACTCTGTGTTAGTAGATAAGGTGGTGATAGATGCAGCAATGCCCAAGTGTCAGCAACATCAGGCAGAAGAAATATGAAAAGTTGGAGAAGTACCCAGGGCCTGAAGGAAGAACTAGTGAGGAAGTAAAGGCCAAGATAGTCCCAGGACCGGGATGCCTCCGCTGGGAAAATGACCTCCAATAGATTCCAGGAGCAGCCTGTCCAGAAGAGTACAGTGCTAAGAACAGCTAAGGCCGCACAGAGCCCTTAAATCCCCAGGCCTTTAGTGGAGGATTCGGGACTGAGGAAGACCCATAAGTCGCAATGGGCTGAGAAGGGAATTTTTTTGCCCACTCACACCGGCCTGGTTAATGATCGGAAATGGTGGACCTTGTAGCCTGCTGGCAGTTGGAACAGCGCAGATATCCCAGCCTTGAATCCATCTGGAAAGGTGGTCCTTTTCACCTGTATGCCCTTTAATTTAAAGCAAGAGACTTGGTGCACACATTCCCCCTGCCAGCTTTGTCTCCTGCTGTGGGATATACCTAGAACGGTTAAGGCTTACTTGGTGGTGAAGGAAAGGCATTCTGCACACGGCCATGTCACTTTTTGTTCTTTTTGCAGGCCCAATATTTATGATAGGGGAAGGCAGAGGCCTGTACACTTCGCAGTGCTGAGGGTGGGATAGTCTTGAGTGTTCCAGATGAGATTTCCCCACAGCAGTGAATACAAGTCAGTCCTTATATGGAAGGAAATAAAGCTGTGCTGGGCATGGAATCTGTCCTGTCACCACTTTTGCCATTTGCAGCCCTTTTCATCCCGTGTTCCATAATTGAATGAGAGCCATAGCAAATGAGTGTCATTCCCACCCGGAACTTACCTCTTCCCCATCACACCTACTTTAAGATTGATTTGTTTGCTTGTTTATTTGGCAGCAGGAACTGCAAGTAGAGTGAGATTGAAAAATCAGCACATGCTCTTAATAATATGTGGATACACCCAGCCACCCAGCCAGGTTTTATGGTTAAAAATAGGTTCTGGACCTAAGCTTTGAGGAAATCCCTGTCTTAAGTACGGCAGAAAAAGCTTTCCTGTGCAAAGCCTCTGATGGGACTTACCTTAATCTCTTTTTTGCCCCTATGTTCCCCCCCTCCCCCAAACTGGCTTCTTTATTTGTGGGCGGGTTGAGGGTTAGCAGATTTATGGTTCTCGAGTCATCATTTTCTCTTTTCCCCATGCTGGTTATCTCATAGTACGTGGCTGAGAAAGTCCTAGGATTTTTGTGGTGTGGTCTTCCTCGGTCTCTCTTTCTGGGGCCTTGGTGGGGCTAGACTGCAACCCTCCCCAGTGTATTTCTCTCAACTTGCAAGGGTGTGGCATTGTTGGGGTTTAGTCCAAAAGCTGCTGGTCTCCCTCTTCTTTGGCTTTCTTTTCTGCAGGCCCTTTCTTTTAACCTTGTACAGTCACGAGAGCAAACCCTGGGTCTTCAGCTACACGGATATGCTTTCCTTCCCCCCTTTCATTTGATGCTTCAGTAGGAACATCTTCAGCCTTCAAAATGAGAAGCATCCTATACCTTTCTGGAAAGGAGGAAGCGTATTTTGGGTCAAATTGTCATTGGCTGAGCTGGGAAGGCAGAATCATAGAGAAGGGCCCGAAAATTCCCTCTGTTGCAGACTATGCTGTTGTTTTCTAATTCCTTTGTTAATTTGTGTAGCAGAGGCTGACAAGAGGATCTCTAGATCGCCCTGTCATTCAAGGTCCCCCTCCCCTAATATGCCGTGCTGTCCAACCTCTGGCACTTCTTACCTGATTTCTTGACTCTTCCTACGGAATGATTTCACTTCTTGAAAGTGGTCCATGTTTTAGGCCGTCTCTCACTCAGTGGTTCTGTATTCTGCCTCCTCGTGTCCTTGGCACCTCACGGTTTCTTGTTCACTTGGATTAGGCTGCCCATGAGTCTGTGCTGATCTGAACTGCCTTAGTACCCCCTTTTCTGTTCTTAGCTCCTGTAGCTTTTCAGCCTCATATCCTTATCCCTGGGAACTACTGCTGTCTGTTTTCTCTCTTTTTTCCGTCCTTCCTTCCTTCCTTCCTTCCTTCCTTCCTTCCTTCCTTCCTTCCTTCCTTCCTTC
>JANHFO010006924.1:242184-254460 GCA_032468095.1 Pareas carinatus
GCTTGAGCTGGCTGCAGTCAACACAAACGCCACGTGGCGCCAACTCTGAACACAACAATCCCTTCCCCCCCCCCTGTTCTCCTGGTAAGGGTCTGGGCTCCGGGAGACTACTCCTGCTGGCGTTGTTTGGTCTGCGGCCCCCGGCGCGTGCGCAGCGGTGAGGAGTCGCTGCTGCTGGGGCTGCTGTTTCCCGGGCCTGCCGCCGAAGCTCCGCTCGGTGCGCCGCCACCTGCGCCTGCCTCACCTGATGACCCCGGCCTGTCTTTGTCGGAGTCGCTGGCTCCTGGGCGATCCCTCCACCAGAACACAGGGTACCTTCACTCGGGGGACGGCGGCTGCCCGAACGGCCCGATGCCACGCCGCCTCTCTTCTTCCGTCCATGGGGGGTCGTCTGCCCACTCTACGTCCGACGCGCCACTGCCTGACTCCGATCCAGGCTCGGGAAATGCGACAACGCGGCTCCCCTCGACCGGAGCCTCCGCGGGGGGGTCCCCCTTCTCCTTCTGGCCCGGGACCCCAGCGATGCCGTAGCTGGTCAACGTGCCGGCGCACTTCCCGGCCATCGTCCAACCGCACCACGTAGGCCACCCCATCGAGGGTGCGTATGATGCGGCCCGGCTGCCAGGGCGGCTGCTCCCCGTATGCCCTGCTCCACACCGTGTCCCTGAACCGGAATCTTCTTGCTGCCCTCCTCCGCGGTCTGTCAGGGCCGGGAGCCGCCTCGGGTGGGTCTGGTCGCATGCGGTCCATCGTTGTTGTGAGCTTGACCCCCCACTGGATTTCTGCTGGCGACCTCCTCGTTGCCGTGCAGGGCGTGGTGTGTTGTGATAGAAGGAACTCTGCTAATTTCGTGTGCCAATCCCCTCCCTCCATTTTTTTTAGAAAATTTTTCGTTATGCGGACCGTCACCTCCGCTTGTCCATTGGATGCCGGGTGGAATGGCGTCGTCGTCATGTGGTGTATGCCGAGTTGGGTTACGAACTCCTTGAATTGGTGCCCCGTAAACTGCTCTCCGTTGTCCATGACAATGACGTCCGGGAGGCCATGTGTGGCAAATAGTGAGCGCACTTCCTGGATTGTCCTTTGCGCCGTCGCATTGGGGACCGGCGCTACTTCCAGCCAGTTCGAGTGGCTGTCGGCTGCAATTAAAAACATTTGTCCGTGAAATGGCCCCGCGTAGTCCAGGTGAATGCGCGACTACGGCTTGTGGGTGAGCTGCCATGGTTGGGGTTCGGCCTTGGGGGGAAACGGTCTCTGTAGCTGACATGGTGTGCATTGTCTCACGTGTCCCTCAATGTCCGAATCTAATCCGGGCCACCAGACATGGCTCCGGGCCAACGCCTTCGATCGGACGATGCCCGGGTGACCGGCGTGCAGCACTTTGAGGACTCGTGGGCAGAGGTTCTCTGGGACTACGACTCGGCTCCCCCATAATATGCACCCCTAGTGTGTGGAAAGTTCGTTCTTGCGGTTGGCGAACGTCCGGAATTCTGGCCCCCAGTCACTGCACAGTTCCCTCGTTTGTATGCCCTCTAGAATGCGGCTGAGGATCGGATCTTTTGCCATCTCGCTCCTAATGTCCACGGCATTAAGGGACCTGTCTGGGATGTCCTGGATGGACATAATCATATGTGCGGGGGCGGGGGCGGGCTCTGTCTGTGTTAGAGGTAGCCTGCTTAGGCCATCTGCGTAACCCATCTCCTTACCGGGCCTGTGTCGCAGTTGGCAATAGGCAGCGAGGAAAATCGACCACCGCAGCCTGAGTGGCGATATTATCTGTGGTGTTTTCTTCTGTATGGTGAACAACCCCAGGAGCGGCTTGTGGTCCGTGTAGACCACGAACTCTCGGCCGTATAGGTAGTCGTGGCCAGGGCTTCCTTATCTATTTGGACATAGTTCCTCTCTGCCGACGAGAGCGTTCCCGAGTAGTACGCGATGGGGAATTGTGTTCCCGTCTCATCCTCATGGCTGAGGACAGCCCCTATTCCATAAGGCGATGCATCGCACACGATACAGACGGGTTTCCTCTCGTCGAAATGGACCAACACCGACTGCGACGTTAGGAGCGCCCTGGCGGCGTCGAAACTTTGGTCGTGTTGATCTGTCCACTGCCATGCGGACGATTTGTCCAAGAGCCTGTGTAGCGGTTTCACGACCGTGGCTTTGTTAGGCAGGAACGGGTGGTAAAAATTTAAAAGCACCAGGAATGCCTGGAGTTGCTCTTTGGAGGTGGATGTGGGCGCCTTCCTTATGGCTTCCAGCTTCTTTTGTGAGGGATGAATTCCGTACGCATCGATACGTAATCCGAGGAATTCCGTCGAGGTGACCCCCAAGTGGCACTTCTCTTTTTTGGGTTTCAGCCCCGTGGTGCGGAATCGCTGGAGGACTTCCCTCAGTCGCTGCGCTAATGCTTCTCTCGATTCACCCGCAATGAGGACGTCATCAAAATATGGGCAGACCCCTGGAATTCCCTTGAGCGTTGTCTCCATGAGCCCTTTAAATATTCCCGGTGCAATGCATACTCCGAACTGGAGCCTCGTCACCCTGAATGCCCCTCGATGTGTGACGATCGTCTGCGCTTCGGCAGTCTCTTCGTCCACCGGCAATTGCTGGTACGCCTGCGCTAGGTCCAGCTTACAGAATAGTTTTCCCTCTCCTAATGATGCCAGGATGTGGCTGATGATTGACACTGGGTACGCGTGCTGGTGGAGTGCTTTGTTTATTGTGCACTTATAGTCCGCGCATATCCTGACTTCCCCGTTGGCCTTAAGTGGGGTTACTATAGGTGTCTCCCAGGAGCTCCCGTCTACCGGCACTAGGATGCCCTGCTCGACCAGCTTGCCGAGCTATGCGACTATTTTTGGTTTCAGTGCGAACGGGACCCTTCTTGGCTTCAGCTGGATGGGCAAAACAGCAGGGTCCAGGTGGAATTTCACTGGCTGCCCTGTGAATTCCCCGAGTCTGTTCTCGAAGACATCTTTGAACTCGTTGCAAGCGCCTTCTATGGGATCTATGTGCACTCTGTTTATTCCGCTCACTACTATGCCTAGGGCCCCGAACCAGTTCAGCCCCACTAAACTAGTCCTTTTCCCCTCGACTACCGTGACTAGCAGAAGTGTCCGCACCTTCTTATGTTCCACCCATACTTGTGCGTCTCCCATGGCCTTGATGAGGTTGTTCTGGAAGTCTCGCAATACTACCGCGGAGGGAGAGAGTTTAATCTCGACCCCCCCTTTTTTCGCACACATTCCGGAACGTGTCGTGTGATATGATGGAGAGGGCTGACCCCGTGTCTAGCTCCATCGTGCATGGGACGCCCTGCAGTCTAACCCTCAGCCGCATTTTCTCAGGTAGGGGTTTATGTGTCTTGGCCTTCCTGTCGTGTTCCGTGGACGAGCAAGAACTCACCACGTGTGACTAGGGCGGCCGTCTTCGACAGCTTACCTCCGCTACTGCGGCTTGGGGTGGGCGGCGCATGCGGCAGACGGCCGCGATGTGCCCCTTCTTTCCTCATGCTCTGCAATCGGCGGTGCGGAACCGACAATTCGCTCTAATGTGTGCGCCTCCACATCCCGGACACGTCGGCGGTTTCGCGTTACTGTTGCTCAGCTGCCTGCGGTTCCCCTGGATGCGGTCGACCTCTTCGTTGTCCTCCTCTCGATCGGCGGTGTCGGTCTCGTCCGTCGCCGTCTGGGTGGTCTTTGTGCGGTGTACGGTCCCCTCTGTGTGTGTCGGGTGGCCCGCCCTGACGACGCGCACGGCTCCTCCCGCTGCTTCGTGGGACATTATTTCCTTCAGGGCGTCTGCGAAGAAGATGTCCCCCTTGGTAAACAGCCGCTGCTGGATCGTAGGGTCTCAGATGCCGCAGACTAGGCGATCCCTCAGTTGTTCCTCCAAATTGGAGAACGCACAGGGCTTCACCGCGCGTCGCAGTGCGGCGACGAATTTGGAGACTGACTTGCCAGCTTTCTGGTCACGTTTGATGAACGCGTGACTCCAGGCGATTACAGAGAGTACTGGTGTGAAGTGTTCATCCAGTTTCTCCTTAAGTTCCTTATAGGTTACCGTGTGGACTGGTCTTGGATCGAATAGGCTCTCTGCGATGTCGAAGACCACGGGCCCGCTAACGCATAGGAGTATTGCCGCCTTTAGTCCGTCCTCCTTAATCCTGTTTGCCCTCACGTAGCTCTCCAACCGTGAGCAGTATGAGCGCCATCAGTCAGGCTGCGCGATGTCGAACTCCTAGATTCTTCCTATTTTCACCATTAACGTATGGAAGCCGGGTCTCTGGTGTGGTTGGGCGTGTTGTGCTCGGTTGCTCCCAGACCTCGTTGCCACTGTTATGTGGGTAAATCACGAGGCACAGTACGCTATAACACAACTCCTTTATTGGAAACTCGTTACCGAAGACGACTCGCACATGCGTGTGTCTCCTTTTAAACTCAGGCGCGAGGGTGTTCGCAAGTCCTGCGGCTGAGGGCCGTCCAATCACAATCGCGTCCGTTCGGGGCCGCTCACGCTTTGATTGGCTCGGCTGTTTGTTAACTCAGCCCGTCTGTACAGAACTCTGGCCGCTGTTCACTTGAGTCGACTGCAGTCAACACAAACGCCACGTGGCGCCAACTCTAAACACAACAGTATGGTTGGATGAACATCAGCTATTTGAGAACTGACCTAACATTATTATTATTATTATTTATTAAATTTCTATACCGCCCTTCTCCCCAAAGGGACTCAGGGCGGTATACAGCCAGTAAAAGAAACATATATACAAATAAATATACACAATTTAAAAACAATTAAAACAAAATATTTAAGGTGGCTGAAAATTACAAGGAGAAAGTTCTAATTCCTTAAGTCTTTAACTGAATTCTTGTCTTGGCTTTGAATTTAAACTGGTCTTAAGTCAATTTAGAATTATTAGTCTGACAATCTCATAGATAGTCCTCGAACTACGACCACAATTGAGCCCAAAATTTCTGTTGCTAAGAGAGACAGTTAAGTGAGTTTTGCCCTGTTTTATAACCTTCCTTGTCATAGTTGTTAAGTGAATCACTGTAGTTAAGTTAGTAACACAGTTGTTAAATGAATATGGCCATTGACTCTGCCTGTTAGATCTCAAAAGGTGATCACATGACTCCAGGACACAGCAGCTGTTATAAATACATACTAGTTGCCAAGTGTCTGAATTTTGATCATGTGACCATGGGGATGCTACAACAGTTGTAAGTGTAAAAAACTTTGCTGTTCTTTGGTGTTGTAACTTTGAATGGTCTCTAAATGAACTGTTGTAAGTTGAGGACTACCTGTATCTATGAAATGGGGCACTAAGATTAACTTTGGTGTATCTTTCAAGACTGTTGTGCAAATAGTGCCTGCAAAGCACTTATAATTCCCAAGTAATTGTTCACTGCTAAGTATTATTAGTTGTGTTATATTGCATTGTTTGGTCTGTCTAGTTCAGCACCACTTTTTCAATGGCATCAGATGGGTGATTTCAGGAAGCCCAAAAGTGGGCCATGAAAGCAGTGTCTCCTCCTGTTTTTCCTATCCCTAAGATTCAGAGCTGTACTGTCTGATTCTCATGCTTAGTGATGATTAATGACTTTATTTACTTTTATAGCTGTCATTAACTGTCCTAATGTCAGGTGACATTATGTTGAAAACAGATGTGCTTTTAAAAAACAGCTTTTGGTATATATTTTTGGCCTTGTACCTTGTGCATATGAGTCCTGTTGTCTTATGCTAGTATCTCAGGAGCATGACTCTTTTTAAACAATGTGTGTCTTTGATTAAATTTCACCTATTATAGTAGAAAGTTCAGGCTAATAGATTTGTTTGGATACACGTGTTTGGTAAGGAAGCCTCTGCATTTCCCTCTATGCTAGTGTATGTATGTCAGTATTTGCTTTGGCAAGTGTGTGTGTGTGTGTGTGTGTGTGTGTAGACACACCAAAGGCCAAATGTGTGTTTTCCTAGAGGCAATGTGACTTGTAAAAAGCAGTGGAGATTAGCAGCATTTACAATGACAGAGAGATACCAAGTTGGTGCTGAAGGGTTATTTACTGAACATGTCGATACTCCCCTTTTTATTTTTGTATCTATTTTGGAGGGGTTGCCATGACGATAGGCAGGCATACAACAATACAGTTATGGTGGCTCAAAATAGTATTCTATTTAGAGATGCTATTGGAAGGTAGAAATTATGAAACAGGTAATACCTGATAACAGAAATAAAAAGGCGTGAGGTTTGATTCCAAAGTTTCCTTCTTATTGTCACCAGCCCTATTATCGCTTAGGCTTTTGCTGAGATTCAAAAGGTACTTCCTTCCACTTGCAAACTTATAATCCAAAGCCAGACTTTCTTGTTTGCTTTTGCCCCAGTTCTTCCTCAGATTCAGACAGGAAGTCCAATTCCAAGACTTTCCACCCTTTTGCTGCAGCTGGTGAATACCTCCAATGCTCACTTTGTGTCCTCTTTCAGGTTTTAGAAAGGAGAACTGCAGAGGGTGAATTTCCACTCCTCATCTCTTGTCTCTTTCAGATGTGGAGATAGGCATGTCCTGTCCTAGTCCATCCCCAGAGGGAATGGTCTCACTGTTCCTTAGAGCCATTATCTCTGCAACCAGCAGTTGTTACGCTTTGCTTGGGTTTGAATGTCTCCACCCAGTTCCCGTACTGTTGCATTACTAGGGTGATGCTGGTACCCATCCTCCCTCTTGCACGAACCATAGCAACCCAGCATCTCACCCTTCCCTTCATCCCTATGGCAACCATCTCACAGACCTTCTCTGCCTCATCAATAATTTTCTAACTCTGGTGTTGCTGTCTCTTATTTGATGTAGGGGACAAAAGAGATGTGGGCAGAAAGGAAGAGGGGGAAAGATCATAGCCAGTTGTATTTTTTAAAAAAAAGCTGTGTGCAGGGACAATGTGAAGTGAAAGGGGAATGACATGACAGTGCTAAATTTGTGTTTTTTCTGCTATTTGCATATATGTGAAGGATCAGGAAGGCATTTCTTATATGTGTATAGCTTTTGAGTGTATTATATCATGATATGTATGGATTTTGTGCTATATGTGATTATTTCATTTGTATATTTATATGTGGCTGGATTTATTATACCCTGCCCTATCCCAAGGACCAAAGAATTTGTGATGCTAAACAAATTAAAATGCAATTCTATGGATATTTACTCAAAAGTAAAACTTCACAACACACACACTCATATTCTTAATAGATGAATATTTGTTAGCAAGAGTAACATTTCTGTATAAAACTAAATAATTATTAAAGAGCAGGTAATAGCTGGGGGAAGGGCTTTTCACCGGTTCAGCTTGTCTGCCAGATGTGCCCTTTCCTTACAGATGGTCACTCAGCCCTGATCACCTCGTGCTTGGACTATTGTAGTGCGCTCTAAATAGGGGCCACACTCAACCATTTGGAAGCTACAGATTGTTCAAAATACAGCAGCATGAGCTGTAAATGACTCTTGTCTTTGTGCCCATGTGTTACCATTGCTGTGGGATCTGCATTTGTTACCAGGTACAATTCAAAGTCCTGATTGTCACCTTTAGAGCCCTTCATGGCACAAGGTTTGATTACCTAAGGAATTTATTTATTTATTAGATTTATAATTTTTAAAATTTATAACTTTATAATTAAGTCAATGTGGTGAACATACCTAGTACTCCTTCCTCTTCCTATTTTCCTCACAACAAGAACCCTGTAAAATGAGTTAGGCTGAGGGAGAGTGACTGGCCCAAAATCAGCCTGCCAGCTTTCATGCCTAAGGCAGGACTAGAACTCACAGTCTCCTGGTTTCTAGGCCAGCACCTTAACCACTAAAATGGCTCTTCTCCAATTGTTTCCGTCCACCTGATGTTCCAACAGAGTGGGTGCTCTTCAGATCGTTTCCATCAAATTTTGCCAGATTTGGGATGTAGAAAGTGTGCCTTTTGTTTTGCAGCCTGCATCTTCTGAAATAGGATCCTTCCAGAGAAACTGATGTCCCTCACCTCTCCTGGGGAGCATCCAGAAAGCCTTTTAAATGTAGTTTATCCCCAGGTTTTGGGGTTATTATTTTTTAAGTTGGAGTTCTATTTCTATTATTGTGGAGATTGTTTAGTCTGAGCCATCTTATTTTGTTAATATTTGTAACTGCTACTGTATGTAATAGATTTTGTAAGCCATTTCAAATCTACTGGAGTGTGCGGTCCTAACAAATCTAATAAAATAAATATAAATGTAAAAGTGTAAAAAGAGTGTTAATCCTGACTCACTGTGTGAATGAGATGGATAATATCTAAATTTGATAATAAAATAAAATAAAGCTATGCTGCATCTAAACTTATCCATTGGAGCACCATGTTCCCAAGTACAATGACACCTTGCCCTTGTGTTCTCTGAAAATTGGTATTGAGGCCTGTCTTCCCTTCTGATGCTAGAGACAGTATATAGCCATCATGACTACAGGCCATTAACAGATTTCACTTCTATGCATTTATCCAAGCTGTAACAATTAGATGCCATCACTACATTTTGTTTGTCAAGAATTCCAGAGCATGATTATACACTGAATATCCCTTACTTGCTTCATTTTCTGTGCTTCTGACTTCTACCTTTACCCTTTTACTAAGGTAAAAAAAAACTTCAGACTTTCCTTATATGGAAATTGCTTCGGCCTGTTAATAATTTTCTATAAGTTTTTTTTCATTTTTCTTTTCTTCATAACATCATTTCTCAGAATCAGTGGTGCTTGTTGTAACCAATTATGTAAATTTAAATTCAGTTCCTTTTGCTGTGAAGAAACTTGAAATGTAGCTTTTTCCTTGTCAACTTCTTTTTTAGGAGTTTTCTTTTCTGGATTGAAATACAAAAATATTATTTTGAGTTTATTGGAAAATTTGTAAATTGGATCAGTTCGTATTGTTTTCCTGGAATGATATAGACGTAGCTAATTATCAGTCTCTTTTAAGGTTTACCTTTTTTTTCTGTCTGCCGTATAGTTGTAAGATCTTGTAGTCTCCTATACAAGTTCCAATCAAGCTTGATTTAACTTGTTTTTTTCAAATCAACCATTTACTGAGATAACGTTTTACTCACATGGGCATTAACTTTGATAGCACCTGATCTATGCTCTGCTTACT
The DNA here is from genome assembly GCA_032468095.1 of Pareas carinatus. Classification (NCBI taxonomy): domain Eukaryota; kingdom Metazoa; phylum Chordata; class Lepidosauria; order Squamata; family Pareidae; genus Pareas; species Pareas carinatus. The sequence continues at coordinate 251,335 of JANHFO010006924.1, forward strand.
TTATCCTGAGGAACTAAGCAGCTTGCACTGCCTGCTTGATCTTACCACTTAAAAAAAAATCTTCCATTGTGTTATATCTCAAGCGTACCAATGTTACTGCTGTGAAGGCTATCAGTTCCAGATGATCCAGCTCATTGTTGGATATGTGATTATATGATTAACCAAACAGGAACCATTTTTTCTTCCCCCCCACATAATTTGCTTCTCATGGTCATTACTGTACTGCCTTTTATCCCACCAATGGCATATAAACCACACCAATGAATGAGTCTGATTACAGGATTTTATTTTTGTTTTTTATCAGGCAGGCTACGTAATATGGTATTTTTTCAAAGTAATGTTGAACATTAAATCAGACAAATATTTTAGTGCAAATTAGAATATTTAAAGCTAAATTGGTTCATAGAGGATGCAGTATCAATTACAATAATAAAATCTTGTGTTGGCTGGCTTTTGAATTACAGTGCTAGAAGGATGCACTTAAGCAACTTGGATGGGTTTAAAAAGGATTGTGCACCGAACATTTTTATTTTATTCTATTTTGTTTTGGGGCCAGAATGTAAATAGAGGATTCTCCCCACCTGTTCTCAGCTTTGAGGGAGAAAAATCAGTCTGCATTGCAATAGATGATTAGAACATTTTGCATTGGGCTACACCTTCTGTTGCTAGCATAGGATCTTTTTTATTACTTGGTTTTCTCAAAGAGCAAATTACCAACCTACCCTTAGGGATGGATGTGTTTGTTTTTCTACATGGCAACTATAAAGTGAGGAGTGGAGGCATGGTGGTTTGCTGCTGATCTGCTTGCCAACTTTGAGAGATGGTAAAGTAGTAACTATTAAGAACCAGAACACTGAACTAAATAATGTTTGGTTTAGGCCAAGCACAGAATAGGGGAATTAGAAAATCACTTATCACTTTGATTCTAGTTTGTTAATAAAAGAGAAAGGCCACCACAGTATCTCTTGCTCTGTCCCAGTACTATTGGGTTTGTCCTAAAATATATTAATCATATGCTGTCCAAACTGAGAAGAAGGCAATAGCAAACCATTTCTGCAGTCTTGCCAAGAAAAATGCAGGTAGTTTCCAGGAAAGAGTGACTTGAGGGTACAAAAAATAATAATTGTCCATCTAATAAAAATAAAGTGGCATCAAATAGAGGATTGATTGCTTTTACCATCTTAGAAAAAAGGCTGCTATCTCTTAGAAATAGAGGATTTTCTTTGAGGATTGATGACTTGATCACATTAAGATAGATGAATAGAAATGTCCATTTTACTGTCCAGATTCATAAAATCCTGACTTTGAGGTTTTTTAATTGTGTAGAAGACAAAAAGCTAAAGCCTGTATCTAATATTTGAAACTCTACATAATAAATATTGTTACTGACTTCATATCCCCCAAAATTCTTTTTTACCATGTTGATTTCTTTAACATCATGACTAGGGAAGATTTTAACCTTGCCCTCCCAGCAATCCTAATGCAGAAAGATTGTTGAAGGAGTGAAGGAATTATTTTGTATCTTCATTTAGGACTGTTGGCGGGGTGGTAGCCTTGGTCCGCCATGATTCTAATGCTGATTATAGCAGAAAGATCCAGGTTGTAAGGAGAATTACCATTCTTGCATGCCATCTTCCTGAAAAACAAACTATTCATTCGCATTTGAGGTCTCTGAGAGCCAGCAGCATTGCTTGTTGTGGGGCCTGTTGCTGGTTTATCTTATCCTTTAGTTGAAAGGGGTTGTGAATCTGAAGCTGGTCCTGAGACTTAATGGGACCCACTCCAGAAAATTAGCTGGCACCTGCTTCCCTTCTAATTAGTAAAATAGCATAGGACATGCACTCCTGAGCATACTCCATAGCAATGCTTTTGCAAAATCTCAGACTTGTGCAAGAGAGCTTCTTGCAGAGGATGTACTTCTTAAATCAGATAAATCAGCTTCTTGGTTTAGTTCAGACCTGGTGTGAGAACTTTCAGCTTACCAGGCTCTCCCCCTTTCCATTAAAGCTTCTTGGCTAGAAAATGCCAGTATAAGGTGACATCTGCTCTTCCTAGTGTAATTCTTCCAGAGGTGGGAGTGGAATTCAGGAATCCTGGTTTTGCTGCTTTTCTGATCTAAAGCTTTTTCCATTTTTGAATTTTGGAAAATCATCTAGGAAATCTTGGCTGGTGGCCACCGTTTAGTCATTAAATCACACTCCTCCACTAACACAGCTCTGGATAGGAGGAGGTAGGAGAAGAAGTCTGTATTTCTGAACTGGGGGGCGTTGATGGCCCTCCCAGCATGTGAAAAATGAATGTTTAAAGGAGCACCTCTAAAAAAACCCCCACGCAGCCATCAGCTGTCGTGTATTTCGGGAGGGCGGACGAGGTTGCGGGGCAGCTTTTGAGGCTGTTCTCGGAAACGCGGATTTAGCGGAGCCTCAAGGAATAGCAACCGCGACGGAAGAACCCCTTTCAAGGCAAGGTGGGGCGCAACCCGGGCAGCTCGCGAAGGCATCTCCGGAGGAGCCACCGCGCCGACTCTGCTCCCAAAGCAGCCATGCAGCAGCCGGGCGGCGTCGGGACAGCGAGGGCCACCCGGGCGTCGCCGTGGAGAGCCGCGAGGCAGAGGAGGTGGGCCGGCGCTGGGGGAGCCCCGGAGGGTTGGCCGTGGCCGGGGGGGGGGTCTCCGGCGAAGGGCGGCCCCTGCCGCGTCCCGGCTCCTCCTCTGCTTTACGTGGAGGAGCCGAGGATGGCGGAGCCCAGGCTGCGGTTGGGCAGCTGCGGGGTACGGAGTGGCCGCCGCCGTTGCTGAGGCCCAACCTGGGCCCTCCAACCCCGCCCTCATTAAGCCCCTGGCGGCGGCGGCGGCGGAGTGCCAGCGGCGATGTGGTGCCTTCAATGCTCATCCGAGCGTCGCCCGGCACAGCCGCAGCACAGGCTCCCGCATTGGTGAGTGCGCCCCCTCCCCTTGCAAGCCCCCCTCCCCTTCCTATGGAGGGGGGGCTCTTGCCGCCGCGCCTGTCATCGGCCGCCTGGGACGCCGCCCCCCCGCTTCGCCCGCCGCCGAAGCTGCGCGTGTCCGACGCTTTGGTGCGCCCCCCCCTCCGAGCGGCAGAACAGCGGCCCCCTTCCGCGGGAAAC
>JANHFO010006924.1:340210-353210 GCA_032468095.1 Pareas carinatus
AAAAAAATTTATTTTTTTTTTTTTTTTTTTGATAATCCAATAAAAACTTTTTATAACAAAAAAAAAAAAAAAAAACAAGAATATTTCTGTAAAAGCAAAGCCAAAGGGTCCCTGGCATGCCTCAACAATCAAGGTACATTCACTCTACCTCAATGCCTGGGTAAAAAAGTTAGGTCTTAATAGTGGGGGCCTGTTGAATAACCGTGGGGGGGAGTATTCCATAAGGCAGGGGCAGCTACAGAAAAGTTCTGCTTCTGAGGTCCCACTAGAAGGCAACATTTCAGGGAAGGGACCCAGAGGATGCCTATCCTATCTGATCTATGTAGCCCCACAGAGGATGGTATCCCGTCTGATCTGAGGCAGTCCCACAAAGCCTAGTTTTGTTTCAAGTAGGAGGTTGATAACCAGCAGCTTGAAGCCCAGCTAGCACTGGGAGCCAGTGCAGCTTATGCAACAGAGATGGAATATGTGAACCTATAAATACATGGCACTGTGTGGACTGCTGTATTTGGGACCACTCGTAGTTTCCAAGTTACTGTCAAGGGTAGCCCTGTGTGAAGTGTATTGCAGTAATCAAAACAGGATACTACTAAAGCGTGAGTGACTATATGCAAAGCCTCCTGATCTAGGAAAGGCCTCAATTGGTGCACAAGAGGATTTGGTGCAAAGCCCTCTCCCTACTCATGGCTGCCATGTGATTGAATTAAGAGGCATGATTCAAGAAGGACTCCCAAATTGCACACTAGCTCAGTCTAGGGAAGTGCGATCCCATCCAAAGTCAAAGATGACGTATCACCAGACCCCGGGGGGGATTCTTTGTCTTGCAATGACTGAGAAGAAGTTTAAATATAACATTTAAATATTGTAACTAAAACTCAGTCAAAAGAATTTTCAAACCTGAAAAAAAACATAAGAGTTATTAAAATACAAAAAAGTATACAATATGCATTTTGCATGAACAAAATTCTCTCCCAGTATTTCCAGTTCTGGCTACAACTATGAAGTGATATGTGGAATTTTTAAAGATTCCTTCTGATATAAATCTAATTTTGAGCATTTGGGGTCTAATTGCTATTCTGTGAACTACCTTGGATTTTATTGCTGAAAGGAGATTAAATATTGTAAGTAAAGAAGAAGAATACATTGTAGAAAAATAAAAAGTCTAAGAGCTGGCTTAACTGAATGTTGTTCCCCATCAGAGCTCTCTGCACACAGTCATGTAGCTTCTGTCACTTAATTCTACTCACAGTATTAAGGGGTCATGAGTAACTCCATAGGACATTTTTGTTCCATGCCACTCAACATTATGTAAACAGCCACGGCAATGTCCTTACCCCTCATGGAAGTGGGGAGAAATGGGAGAATCTCCATCGTTTGCTTAGAAGAGGTCCATAAAGGCAGTTGCTTCAGATCCTGACTACAGATAGTCCTCAAATTATTACCAGTTGCTTGGCAATGGTTCCAATTTACAATAGACACCTGGAAAGCTACTTGCAACCAGTTTTGAAGTTCTGATGCTGCCTCCTCTGCCCACAATCATATGGCCGCATTTTGGGTGCATGGCACACAATTGGAGCCATTTGCAATATCCCATATTCACTTGATCGTGATTTACCAGTGTGTACTTCTAGCAAAAAACAGCATAGTGAACAATTGGTTCACTTAGCAACTGTGGTGCTTGGATTAACAACTGCCACAGAAAAGGTTTTAAAATTGGGTCCAATCATGTAGTGACCTACTTTATGACCATCATGACTGACAAGTCTAATTACCAGGCTCATTTACAGTTGAAAGTTAACCTGTAACTTGGCTTATTACTTCTGTCCCATTCCAGGCTGGTGAGTGTGGGAGGCGACGGCACATTCAATGAAGTGATGCATGCCTTAATTGACCGAACACAGCAAAGAGCAGGGAACCTCAAACAGGACTTCGATGTGGAGCCTCTCTCCCCAAGGCTTCGTATTGGCATCATTCCTGCAGGTAAGGCCAATAGCTCTCCAAGACCAAGACCTGAGGCTTTCTTTAAGAGCTGGAAAATAATGATTAAAACTTTAATCTAAGGATCTGGAGGGAAGCAGACAGTCTTCATAGCTATTTTCCAGCACTCGGGTAATAGGATGTCTTCTATTTCTACTCCAGGTTCTACAGATTGTGTCTGCTTTGCAACTGTGGGAACTAATGACCCCATCACCTCTGCTCTGCACATCATTATAGGTACTTAGCCAGAACAAAAAAAACTATCCATCTGTGGCTGTTGAGATCATGGTCCTTAAAACTGTCCTGAGTTAGGGCATTTTGGAAAGCCAGGTTTGGAAGTAAATCATCTATAGGGTAAGCTTGAAAATGGCCTCTAACTCATCAGGGGGTCCTACCATTGCGACAGAAAAAGTCAGATGCCTGCTTGGGTCCCTTCAGAGTGGGACTAGCAATTTTGCATTTGGGTTTGAGAACTGAAAAATTATCTTCCTTGGGAAAAAGCTGCAGGCCTATAGATACCAGCCCCATACTTAAAACAAAGTGAGAAAGGTGGTGGCGGCAAGTGTGTGTGTGTTTTCCTTCTGATGTCTTTTCCATGCCTTTCTTCCCAGGGGATAGCCAGCCTCTGGATGTCTGCAGCGTTTGGCATGATGGGATGCTCTTACGCTACTCTGTCTCCCTGGTTGGTTACGGTTTCTATGGTGATGTAGTGAGTACCAGCGAAAAGCACCGTTGGATGGGGCCAGCGCGCTACACCTTTGCAGGTATAGTTCAGCAGAAGAAGAAGCCAACTAGATAAAGGAGCTGGAAGGAAAACACAGACTCAATCATGAAATGAAATTCTACTTGATGGGCATGAAAGAAATGCAGGCTCAAAGGATCCTAGTAAGAGAGTACTCCTCTTGACCTAGACAGTTTTGAATTCCAATTCTCAGGAATTACTGAAGTATTTTTGAAACTAGGTACGATGCTAGTTGAGCAGTGGTGTTTCCAGGAAAAAACATGATTGCTTATTTTTATTTGTTTGTTTATTCTATATGCCACCCATTTTGGATATGATATAACTTTATTTCCCCCCATCTCAGTCTTTTTGAAAAGGCACAGAAACTGTTTATTGTAACAACAGCTGCAATTTCTATGTCTGTTGTCTGCTTCTTCCAAAATCATTCTCCCATGATACTACAAATGATTATTCTTCACCATTGAACACCTGTTGACTTAAAACATGTCCACGATACTCCAGAATTAAACAAAAGCTATTAAAAGCAAAAGGACCCAAATCTTCTGTGAATGTTCCACCAAGAGTGGGGGTGGTTGTGTGCTTATCTAAATGTGTGAACACCCTCAACCCAAACCCTCCTTTCAGATAGTTCCTCTTTCAGGAGCCAAAGCAGTGCTAAGCAACCGCGGCTATGAAGGCACCATAGAATTCCAGTTAGCAGCATCAGAGGACACCAATCCGCAAGATCAGTCACGCTGCCGGTCAGGGTACGTTAATTGGAAACTGCCACAACGGGATTTACAACCATGGGCAAAGTCCAGGAACACAGCCACAGAAAGGGATGGAGCGGCCTTTTCAAATTCTTTTAATATTTTGGACTACAGATCCCATGATTCCCAGCTGGTCAGGAATCATAAAAATCGGCCTGCAATACATTAAGAGGATTAAGTGGGGAAGAATACATGATTAAATTATAACACCAGATCTCCTTTTCAGCTGCATGGTCTGTTCTGAGTCTAGCAAAAACCTGAGTGGAAGCAAGGAAGAAAACTTTTCAGAATTCACAAAGCAGGCAGGTAAGAGCACCAAAACAGGGTTTTTTTAAATCACAAAGGATTGACATTGAAAATTAATCTTGCTGTAAATTAATCTTGAAAATTAATAACTGAAAATTAATTTTGCTTAAACCTTGTGACAAGAAGCATATAAGGCAGTTTCCTGAGCATGGGCTCCAGCATGAGTCCGAAAGCTTGTAAGACAAAACCTCTGAGGGTCCTGGTGACCGACTCAAGACTAGTTCCTGCAACATTATCCTGGGACACGTATATTTGCTTTCATTTGGGAGTGTTTCTCATACATAGCAACTTTTCAGATGAGTGGACTTTAACTTCCAGATTTCCCCTGCCAGCATGCTGGGAGATGAAGTCCACTTATCTTAAAGTTGCTGAGGTTGAGAAATACTGCTATAAATTAAGTAAGCACTCATATCTCACCACCACCACCCCATTCCTACTGGGGCTAGTTTGGGGCCAAGAGCGTGCTCTCACCCTGGGTCACTGCCTAAATTTTATACTCTTCAAATGGATTTAACAATCTAATCTTACAGTCCATTTGGCTGTATCAGTTCTCTTTGGTACATGGGCAGTGAATCCTCAGATCTGATAAGACACGCTGTGAGATGTATGAGAGATGCAAAATCTACATATAAGCCAGCTATTTGTCACAGAATCTACTCTTACTAGCAATTTTTTTAAAAAAAGGAGCTATGCATACATACAAGTCTGATTATGTTTCCAGCTCATATCTTGTTAGATTGGTTTAATTTGATTTAAGAAGTAGTCTTCCATATCTGAAGTTGGTCAACCGTCACGATGGGCAAGTACCAGGTAGTTGAGATGGAGATGACATCTGTGAACCCAAGGCTACCCAGTGATTATTAATTAAAAGTACAGAGCCTGACTCAGAGGGCATGTGGGGTGAATTCCCCACTGCCTGAATCCTTTCCTTCCCTCCTCTCCTAACCTAGGTTACGTTGCCAAAGTGTATCTGCAGATTGCCAAATTACAGTGAGATGGTGTATTTTTTAAAAATAAAATAAAATAGGTGTGCAAACAGGAAATAATATAAACTAACTTTATTTCTTTTATTTAAAAAATAAATAAAAGGGAGCCAAAAAACCCTGCCACTTCCTGCTTTATCAATACAGTATTGCATTACTGCCATGCCCTGTGTAGTTGAAAAGGAAAAAAAGGGTTTAAAAAGAAGGGTGGCCTTTACTACCCCACACCTGCCAAGTAGAAAGATTACTGTGGAAAAAAAGAGACCGTTGAAATATAAATCTTTTAAATTTCATCTTGCTGCCAGCTTGCTGGGTAATCTTAAGCAAGCTCCAGTCTCTTGAATTTAGGATTCTCATATGTAACAAGGAATACTACTAATACTAGTAATAATAATAGCAGCCTGTTTTATAGCGTCCTGTCGGCAGTTCGAATCCCTAGCGCCGTGTAACGGAGTGAACTCCCGTTTCTCGCCCCAGCTTCTGCCAACCTAGCAGTTCGGAAGCATGTAAAAATGCAAGTAGAAAAACAGGGACTACTTCGGTGGGAAGGTGACAGCGCTTCGTGCGCCTTAGGTGTCTAGTCATACCGGCCACATGAGCACGGGGACGTTTTCGGACAGTGCTAGCTTAGAAACAGAGATGAGCACCATTCCTAGAGTCAGATATGACTAGCACGCATGTGCGGGAGGAATCTTTATCTTTAATGCTTACGTAGGTGATGGATTCCGAGGGCTTGAAGTGATAAATAGAAATCCTGTTGGTGCATTTGAAAAGGTTATTACGGGGCATCTTTGTCTGCTGTTTGTTTCTTGACCACTTACCATGCCGTCTGCCTTGTGCTTCAATGAATTTTTGCTTCCTTAAGATCTCTTCCAGAAAAGCAAACTAAAGAGAACATGCCTGGCAGGTGGATTCTATTTTCAATGGCTCTGTTTTGCAAACAGCCACAAACACAACCACAACCAGTCTGAACTGCTTTGCTTACTTTCTTAGAGGTGGAGTAGAAGAGGGAGGATGCAGAAATAAAATACCAGGCATATTTTCTGCCTGTGCTTTTGGCAATCTCAGACTGGAACTACTGGGTCTAGGCAGCATAATTTTAGAAAATAAGAAGAATGTGTCCCTGGGAAAAGCCTTGTAGTAGACCAATAGTAGTAAGAGATGTTCTCTCTTAGTAATAACCACTCCTACTTGGATCCCTGGCTAGCTAAGGGGCTTCCTGGGTGAAGATGCTCAAGATAAGCCCATTTCTCCCCTCCAGGTGGTGAATGGCAGCAAGTTCATGGTAGTTTCCTGGCAGTCAACCTGACCTGCATGAGCAGTGCCTGTCCTAAGAGCCCCAAAGGTCTCTCACCTTGTGCCCACTTGGCTGATGGAACTGCCGACCTTATCTTGGTGCACAAATGCTCGGTCTTCTCCTTCCTGCAGCATTTGAATCGACACACCAACTGCTCAGACCAGGTAGAGGGGTGGGGGAGACTAGTGCTATCCTATAGACTGGGAGGGGTGTCAGAATATTTAGTCTTCATGGTTATGGTTATGGTTCTGCACGTGTGCATGCAAAGAGATCCCTGATAAAATAAGTACATTTATTCCAACCCTGTGCTGATTGGAGGATAGAATTGCCAATCACTACATATTCTGAAGGAAGGAACTGAGGAGGGAGGGCTTTGGCAGGGGTGGGTGGACAGACAGGTCTGAGGGAGGCTCAGCATCCCAGTCCGCCTAGCAAAGTAATGATGTAATCTTTCTCCTTGAGTTCTAAGCAGTCTTCAAGACTACTGGCCATGGTATCTTTCTTGACCAACTGTGAGCATTAGAAGTGGGAGACATGGCTTTTTGATAGTTCTCCATTTTTCAGAGCCAGTTCCCATCAGTGTTGATGGGGAGAGAGGTTGAGCCTAAGACCCTTTACATGTGAGGGGCCACTGGTTCAATACTTTCATCCTTCTAGTTTGAGATCAACATGAAACTACTGGAGAAGGTCTGTTGGTACAAGGCAAGGATATCTATGTACAGATTACATCCAGCTGCATACCTTGATCCTGGGCCAATTAAGCGATGCTGTGGAGGTCTCTGTCTGGGTGGGAAAGAACAGACTTACAATCAACTCTGACAAAACTGAGTGGCTATGCGTTTCAAAGTCTCCTTTACCAAGGACTTTACATCTTAGTTCTGAATGGGATAACACTTCTCCCCAGACAGAATTAGCATGGGTAGTTTTGAGCGCACCTTGGCACCTGCTATGAGAAGTGCACTGGTCACCACTGGGTTCATTTCAGTGTTGGTTTTGACTTTTAAAGCCCTTCTTGGTGCCTAGCTATCTTGAGGGACTGCCATTACTTCTGTCCATCCAGTCAAATCTGGAAGTGAGCACGTTCCAGCTCCTGTTTTAAAACAGATCACCTGCTGGATAGAATGCCTTTTCTCTGTTGTGATACTACTGAGGTTCAAATTGCCCCGACCCTGCCAACCTTTACATCAGTGGGCCCCAACCTTTTGGGCACCAGGGACCGGTTCCACGGAGAAAGGTTTTCCCACGGACTGAAAGGAGTGTAGTTTTGCATGCTGCCTGCATCCCACGAATGTGGCTTGGCTTGTTTACACTGCTCGGTTGCTGGCATGTCATGGCCAATCCACGGACCGGGGATTAGGGACCCGTTTTAAATGATCTTGAAGACTTGGCTTTTAGAAAATGTGTTCAGTGATGGGGTATTTATTAATGGGTGTGGAACAATAAACTCCAGATTCTTCCTGTTTTTTGATTAAAACTTTGAAGTGGAGACACACAGAAAGAAATATGAATACTTTTTAGCACATAAAGTAGATAGCCTTTTCTTTGCGCTGCTGCCATCCATTTTTCCCTGTTTATTTTAGGCTGTCCATTCCTTTGGCCATTATTTTTTTTGCTCTGTAAAACTTATTTGCTATATCCAGAGTGAGATTTCACAAGTTCTAGTGCGATCGTTTGTCCAAAAATGCACGCCACTGGATTTTTGTGACAAGGGCAACTGGATTTTGAAGACATCAATGATCAGTCCATAAAAGCATACATAAAATTGATATTGATTAGCTAGTTCGATAAAACAGATTTGCCAAACTGATCTACATCTTACACAGCAGAATTTAGCCATACTTAAGGAGATAATGCCACTTGAATCTGAAAGTAAAGATTTAAATAGAAATGATTTGAGTGATCAGGATATTTAACAAGATGTAGAATGAGTTCAGTGAGAGTATCAGCATAAAATGGACAGCAAAGTAAGGTGCATTTGGTGGTTTCTATGACTTTTTCACCACATGGGCAAAATCTGAATTTAAATGGAACCCCCTTGTGTCCCCCTTCTAAAACTTCTGAAGGAAGTGTATTGAACCATGCATTAGGCTACTCCTTCATTAAGCAACAGTGATTTAATTTAAATACCGGTAGTAGACATTTGTTAAGAGAGTTTTGTCTCATTTAACAATTGCAGTTGTTAAGTTAGTAACAAGTGAATCTGGCTTCCCTATCAACTATGCTTGTCAGAAGGTCGCAAGAGGTGATCACACCTAGTCACTGCAACTGTTATAAATATGAATCAGTTGCCAAGTGTTTGAATTTTGATCACATGACCATGGGGATACCACAATAGTCATAAGTGTGAAAAATGGTTGTCATTTTTTTCAGTGCCATTGTAATTTTGGTCACTAAATGATTTTTTTTAAAGTCAAATGCTACCTGTATGGAGCAGGTGGGCTGGGAGTATAAAGCTACCTAAAAATACATTTTTGAAGAGGGACATCAAGCCTGTTTGAATATCAGTGGCTTTTTTGTTGATTGCCTCTACTGTATGTTATTGCCCCAGCCTGCACACTTTGCTTAAGGAAAGAACTCAAAAAGTTCCACTCTTTTTGGATAAAAATCATACTAAGTTACAATTAATACATTTAGTTTCTCCCCCATCTTTTTTATTTTGTCTTGTCAAATGAAACATCACAGTACGTTGACGGCCACCTTAAGTCCCTGGGGTTTGCAAGTTTTGCTCTCCTATTGCTGCTCTATTACCAGAGATTTTGTAACAGCTCCCTCCAAACTCTAGAGAGAGAGAGAGAGAAGGCTGCTTTTTCCCAGGAGATGCAATTGTGTTCCACAGTTTGACCTGCCCTTTGTGAGTGTGTATCGGGTTCGGGCTATTCGCTTCACCGCCTCCAAAGGGGAAGACTGGGAGGGCAGACAACCAGCTGCACAAGAACGGAATATGCTCTGTGGGGGAATATGCCAAGGAGAGCTGCCTGTCAGCTGCTGGACCTGCGATGGCGAGACCTTGAGCCACACGGATATCGCCATTCGGTAGGTCCTCTGATGGGGTGGGTCAAAGATTCCTGGACTGTATTGCAAAGGCACAGAGAGAAGGAGCCCAGCTGGCCACTTAGACTAATGGGAAAAAACTTGTATGAAATTTAGGACTGCTTCAGTGGCATCCTAAAAATATCAGCAATAACTGGTAACCCAGAATGAGATTGGAGAGAAATGGTCAGAAATGACTAATAGCCATGGTAAGGCAGAGCACTGGAAGACGATGTGGAAAAACCCTGAAGGTTTGATCTGCCTGGCAAACTTCCAAAAGAGGTGCATGCTGGCTCAGATTTGCCCACTGGATTGCAATGTTTAAGGAAACGGGAGGAGACCATTATTAAATGCAGAGAACAATCACCTTAAATAGAGTAGTTGTCCAGGCCCTATCGACTCCTTAGGAAGCAGATTCCAGCATACTACTAAAAAGGCCAACAGTGATGCTTGACCTGAAGATAGTTGTGCAGTCCTGGCTTATAGAAACTATCAACTGGAAGGTAGCCAAGATTATTACAGGTGTAAGAGGAAGCAGCTTTAGTTTTTAAATTATGCAGCAGTCATTATTCTACAAGTGCTTATTTTGATCTTCTTTCCTCTTAAGAGTACACAGGAGTCTCATCCATCTCTTTGCTCGTGGAATTGAACAGCAACCCAGCATATCCTAGACATTTTCTGCCAGATGAAAGACAACCTTGGAAGCAAAGCTCCTGCCGAGAACTTCAAACCACAGGCTATCAAGAGAGTCACGTCCTTATACATTTCTTTATTAGGAATTGAATCTAAAAGGTTCAATGATAGAAGCTGAGCCTGAGAGAAAGTTCAGCTCCAGTTATTAGAGACGGCTCTCTCTATAAGGAGGTGATGTCCCAGCTCTTATCTGACTGAGGCTCCTGCCTTGCCCCATGGATGCCAGGTTGGCTACACAGGTCCAAGGTCCCCTGCTTCTGTATTTCATAGCCTTTCAGACCAGCTGCAATTGTGCAATACTAAGATTCAGTTGCTCAAGCAGGTTAAGATTAAGCTGAGCTCATTGTTGCAAGTAGACGTAAGACCCCTCAAACGCACAGATTCAAGAGACACAAGAAAGATTTTTTGTAATAACTTCTATTTAACAGAACAGCATCAGTTACAAAATCCAAAGGAGACTGCACAGGAATGTAAGAAGTAGTCCCAAGTAAAAGCAATTGATAGAGCAGCATACATAGATGAGGAAGAAGTATGGGGTGTGAGTGCAAAAGACCTCTGCAGCTTCCCCACACCTTCAGAAGCTTTGCCACCATAGCAGCAGAAACTGGGATGGGATAGTGAGTTTATCCTTTCGGAGGGAATTGACAGACAGAGCGTACCCGAGGCCTACCAAGAGGTCAGCAGAAGAAGGTGCTGTTCATGCTGAAGACATCCCACTGCAGCTGGAGGAGTGCACCAATGCCTAAGCCCAACAAGTTGCTCCCTCAGACAAGATGGGCATGTTGAAGACTTTGGGTAGGACACAGGCCACTGAGCATGGCCGGCTCAGTTTCTCTGGAGAGACATGGAGACAAGCTGTGGGTGCCATTCCAAGAGGCAGAGGCTGGCAGAATTCAGAGCTTGTGAGGATTGATCCACCGGTAGGTGCCTTCGTACTGAAATCCAACTCTCTTCATCAATTCATCAGCCTCTGTAGGGCCACGGCTAGAAGATTAAAGCCCTCCTATTAGTACTTCTAGAAACACAGCTATGAGCAAGTCCCGCATATACTCATGGATTTCAACAAATTACTGTTTAGGATTCTGTTCTGCCTCTCTTCCCACCTCCTGAGGAACTGAGAAAAATAGCAGTAGTTTTTTTTTAATGATCCAGAGTTGGCTGGTGTGCTGTTCTCATTTCAGTGAAGTGACTGAAATTCATCAACAACATTTTTCATTTTAACTGGCCTAAATCTCTCTTCCCCTCATAGCTCGAGGGGTCTCCGGATCCAACAGAACATGAATGCAGGCAATCAGCTGAAAGAGAACCCTGCCCAATGAGGGGAGAGCAAGACTGTTTCTAGAAGCCGGAAAAGGCTGGGAGTGAACTTTCTCTGTATGTACAGATCACATGCAAAGGTCTGCGGCTACTCTGTCACCTCCGTAGTATGTTTTTCAAAGGAAGCATTGTTGCCCTCCCAACAGCCTGTGTATTTATTTTAAACCATACCCTGCAATCCTTTCTAATCTTACCTGCCATAGCAATAAGAAATTGGTTTTGTCTTCTCTGCCTCAATTTGGTGGAGCAGCGGAGTGAATATACGCCAGGCTTCTCGTAGCTCGTCACTGAGGAAGAAGGGACCAGGGTTAGGCTGGGTTGTAGAAATCCAAAGAAACACTAGAAAAAAATTGCTACCAGGCCAGGGAGGAGTAGGTATGACCTCCCTCGAGTACTGACTCCAGAACATTCTGAGTCTTCAATCTGCAATAGTAGTTCAAGGATTTCAAACTAAAATGAATTATGCCACATTGCCCTATTCATAACAGAGAAATACATAACTCACAGAAATAATCTAGTGAAAAAACTAAGGGCCAAGTGCCACCAGGAGCTTGGAAAATACAGCGGCACCACAGAGACTAGTTTTTCCTCCTGTGCCTTCATGACCTACCCCCACTCACCTGCGCACAAAATGCATTTGGTTGCCACAGAAAACATCCAAGATAAGGCGCTCATAAGCATCTGGGAGTTTCACATCCTGTGGAAAAGAACAGAAATAAGATGTTAAGCATAGTCTCTATAACATGGCTTATTCCTAACAATTAATTCTAGAAATGAAGCATTTAGAAGCAGATAGGACACCTTGATTATGAAAGGACAGTGATAAGAGACCTAAAATCTAATGTTACAGTCGCAAGTAATCACTTCCATGTCTGAGTGAGTCACTGCAACATGCCAGGATTTGCATACAGGCAGTCCTCGACTTATAATCAGCTGCTTAGCAACGGCTGAAATTACGACCGACTTTCCCAGGGCTACTTACAGCTCAGATTTGAGGTTCCAATGGTTGTCCCCCTAGCAGTCACATTTTGGGTGCTTGGCAATTGGCCTGCATTCACAGCCATTTGCAGTGCCCCACCACACATGACCACGATTTACTATGGGTTTTGGTAAAACAGTATTTACTTACTTCCTGTTTTGGGCAAAAAACACCCATTGTGGACAATGGATACAGTTAATGACCACCCCAAGAGTTGTAAAATCACGTGGTGACCTGTTTAACAACCAGCATAATTTAGGATCGCAATTCTGGGCTCAATTCCAATGGTAAGTTGAGGACTACTGTACTGTATTGTACTATAATGTATATGCTATACTTTAGAAATCCCAATAAAAGTTGTTTGCATCAAAGTAACAGTATTTGTGAATCTGATCTGTCTGCTGAAAGACAATAAAGATGATATCCACCTGTTTCTAAAGATGCTCTTAATTCCTACACCTATCTGTGGGATGCAGGTATGTCTAAAATATGCTAGCACTAATTTAACTTTCTAAAAGATAGGGAAACCAACTATAGTCTCCTTGGATTTTGGGACTACACTAAATCATTACCTACCTATCTCCCTGTTACCCTGGTATTCAAACCATGCAGCCATTTACTAGCAATCTGCATACTACACATCTATCCTGGTTATTGAATAACCTATTTTCTGGGTTCAAATATTTCCCAAAGTGTTAATTAACCAAAATAGGCTAGGTTCATAAAATGCATGAAGCTGGCAATTCCACCCCACCTACCCTCCAAATCAGCTAATGAAGCCTATATATCGTATTATTCGCAACATAAGGCGCACCGGACCATAGGACGCAGGGCGCCCAGAAGCATTCCGCGGGGTGCTTCACAGTCCGGAGCTCGGCTTGCAAGCCGGATTGGAGGCTGCCAAGCACCCCGCGGGTGGGCGGCGAT
>JANHFO010006924.1:370869-382950 GCA_032468095.1 Pareas carinatus
ATCTTCGCTATTACTTCCACAAAAAGAGAAGGAATAACAGGGAACAACTATTGGGGCAACTCGGGCGGGGGTGGTGGTGGGGGTGGGAATCACCAAGAGGTACAAAAAAAACCCTCCCACCACTTCCTCCCGCGCCGCGACGGCCCTCCCCTTCGGCCGCCGGAAGTTCTGAGACTCAACATTCTTACGCGCTCGAGACCTCGAAGAGACGCTCTGCGTGACGTCCCTATGGCCACCGCCTTTATTGACGTCGCTTCCGGGCCCTTCCTGGACTCGAGGAGGGCCTCTTTCGTTTTCTCGGTCCGCTTTCTCTTTCTAGATGTCACTTCCGGTAAACAAGAAAACAACACACCAGGAAGGAAGAGACCCCAGGAGGGCGAGCTGAACTCGGGAGCGGAGGTGCGGCTTTCCCTTCTACCTCTCTCTGGACGGGGCTGTCCTCCGCAGGGAGGGCTGCTTCGGCCCGGGGACCCGGCCGTCCGGCCCTTCCACGGCAGCTTGGTCAGAGGGCCACGCGGACTCCCTCGTTCCGCCCGAGGCACCGGGCGTTTGGAGAGCCTCCGCCCGCCGCCGGCGCTCTCCGGATGCGTTAGACAAGGATTTCCATCGCCTTAGCCCCCAAATTATTTGTATAGAATGTGAAGAATGGGGTTTTTTGGTTTTTTTAAAGTTTTCTATGTATACGTACAGTGAAGATGGTATTTAATTTCGTTGTATCAGGTGCAATAATAAAGTATAAACTAAACTAAACTCAGATCATGCTGGCTAGATGCAATGGGAACTGTGGTCAAGCCATTGCCAGGATAGGAAAGGGCCCAGCACTGTAGACTCCAAAATAGCCCAGCCAGCATGAAATCCACACACCTTAAAGTTGCCAGGGTTGAAAACCACCGCTCTAAAGCAAGGGTTGCAAGGCTGGGGGTCCCATTATCCTGGGGATGATGGAGCAGTTTTTAACTGCTTGCTTGTAAATAGTTGTAAACAGTTAACTCTGTTTGTAACTGTCTCTGCTGAGATATTTCTATAAAGCAACAGAGTCTGTTTTTTAAGAGGGAAATAATATTTTTTGAGACATGGGAAAAGGTTAATTGGGTCAAACAATTTAAAAGCTACTGATCGAGAGCAAGTTGTTTTAAACAACTGTTAACCAAAGTTTTGGAAAACGTGCAAGTGGGTATGAGAGAATAACTGCTTCTTTTATTTTATGGTACTTATAAACTACCCTGTTTAGTAGTGAGTGAGCGATAGGCCTGTTTCTTCTCACTGAGCTCATTCCATTTATTGCATTTTCATGCTTTCCCTTTCTAAAGCACTTGTGGTAAGTTACCTAAATCCCTTTTCTTTTAGCCTGCTATTTTCATAACAGGTTTCGCACATCACAATGAATCATAATATGATTTAACTTGTTGGCTCTTGCCTAGAAGTAGACAAATAGTAGTTCTGGATCTGCTGTTAGATCCCTGGGGATTTGAAGTAGATTGGCAATATTTGAGGGCTTCATTTTTAAAGAAAAAGCAGAATCTGTATTATACTTCCATCGCCATTCACATATAAATTATTCTGCTGAAATGGAGAAAATTTCCTTTAAGGCAAAAGTACTATGAACATGGTAATCCAAACAAATTACTTGCATAATGTTCTTTAATTGTATATCCTTTTCACTAGATTCAGTTTAATGGATCTTGAGACTAGTTAAAAAAAAAGACAAAGCCTCTCCACCTCTGCATAGCCCAGGCATTCTGTAAATGAGAAAGAATGAGACAAACTGAACTGAGACAAAGGGATATCCCCTATGTGTGGTTATTGTGGATGTGTGTGCTTTGATGAAGACGCTGAAGGCATGCTTCCTCTGTTCCCAGGATCTGGCTGGATGAATATAACCCAGGGGGACTGGATCTGCAACATGGTGCAGCCAAGTGGGTGCCCAGCTAGTGACTATGGCATGATGGGAGATGATTCCTCCCTGGGCAAAGGTGGTACCCTTCAGTTGCCAGCTGAGCTAGCAGGACATGAAGCTGTGCAATATTTCCTGGCTGAGAACAGAGACCTCAAAGGTGAGGACAGGTTAGGGTGAGCTTTACTATCATGTTTAAATTAAAAATAGCAAGGTTGATAAATTCAATATTCTCCTATTGAGTCCTGTCATTCAGTTTATATTCAGTCCCCATCTCTTATAATAGATATTTACATAAATGAATCAGGTATCAAGTATCAGAGAAGTTAGATAACTAGAATGGTTTAGCATATCTGGCCTTTCTTTATGAATGATTATTCTCCGCAGCTCCACCCATCATGATTAATCATAAGGGATCCTGTGGGGGTATAATTCTGTAATTTATAGAAGTCTAGAAACATCCAACTCTTGATTAGATTCTGATTTTCCTATTTTTTTACTTTTGTCTATATTCAGTGAGTTGTATTTAGGAAGAAAAGTAACCAACTGCCTACTTAGCTAAGATTTGGTTTTAAGTATTCCAATTTTCCTCCCCCACATCAGAAGCTCCAAAAGATTTTATTTGTCACCTCTCTGAATTTACATTGGACACCTTTGTAAATGGTCTACAGTTACTTTCTGTTGATGACTGGAAAGCTTGTTACTCCTTTGCTTATTTCCTTTCTATACACAGTATGTAAGGGTGGACTCCCCTGGCTTTTTTAAACCAGGGACACAATAAGTTTAGAGTAGTCATTCCTTTCCTGCCAGCACTTTCAATTTTGAGTAGTTTCTTTTGATCTGGGGTTATTGGCAAGAGCTAGTAACAAGACCAGACATTGTATATAATCGCCTATAAAGGAGAAATACTATTTATGTAATCAACTCCAGATGGAATTGAATGACTGCATTACAGAGACAAATCAGAGAAGGATGGTTCTCTTGTAGCTATAAACATGCTGATGGAAATTATAGAAATAAAATAATAAATGCTGGTGTTAGGGAGAGAGAGTCTGAGCAATAACAGTCCAAAAGCAATATCTTGTAGGTATAATAAAAAAACTGTCACTGTAATAATAATCAAATAGTAGCATGAATTAATCTGAAAGAAAAGAGAAATAAGGACTGATAAAAGAGAGTAGCATCCTGAATGGATGAGTTATATTTGATGCAATTCTAATCTGTCAAATTTTCTGATTTTGATAGCCTGATACTAGACATAGTTATTTGGATGTTTTCCTTACCTTTTTGGAATATAGTCTCTGAGACAAGAGATCATGTGATTAAAACTGAAAATTGGATTCTCATTACAGAAGAATGAGAATCCAGCAGAGTAAAGAGGGATTTAGATGAGAGGCTGAATTTGTTGTTTAATCCATCATTTTTCCCTAATGCAATAAGTATACCCTTACCTCCTTGCATAAAGAAGGTAGGACACTGATCCAGTAAGCGTCCTTTGTCTATGTTCTGCATGTAGAAGCCATCCGACAGAGCAACAACATGCTACGAGAGCGATACCAGGAATTTGTGCAGTTCCATGCTTCCAAAAAGGAGGAGAAAGAATTCATTATGAGCAAGTTCCAGGAGGCTCGGCTTATAGTGGAAAAGTTGCATATGGAACGCATGGCTTTGGAAAAACAATTGCAACAGACTTTTCAGGAACTGGAGCAACTGAAGGTGCAACAGGGTGCAGTTGGGGACACAGAAGGCTTAAGAGTTTGGGGTCTTCCTCTAGTTTCCCTTTCCTTTGTTCCAGTTTAAGTGTCTTGCTAAAGAACAGGCCTCCTTACAATGTGTGGTGTATACTGGCATGAGAAAAAACATGGAAGCAATTTCAGAACAGTCATATCAAGATTTTTGTGTTTCTTTTCACAGGCAGCTTCTCGACCATTTCTCTCAGAAAAAGACCCCTCTGGCACACAAGAGGAGTCAGACACTGTGACTCTTACTGAGGAAGATGTACTTACTGTGGTAAGTATGCATTCTCTATCTACCCGTTCTCTAATTCAGTGCCCTCCAGATATGTTGATGTATAAATTCCAGCAGCTGCTAAATAGGGTAACAAGTCCTGATCGAAGATGCTTAGATTGGAAATATAGTTCAGCGCTTTTGAAAAATTTCACATACGGGAACACTGACATAGATGAGCAACTAAAATTTATAATTGATTCCAAGAAATAACATAGAAAATATGGCTCTGCAGTCTTCCTACATTTGTCTAATCCTGTAGCTAGATTAAGGCTATACCGTTTTGCTTGGTGTGAATGACTTCTACAATTTCCCATCATAAAGATGTTCCTTTTTCCCATTGCTGTTTTTATTTCAGACATCCGGGATACTAAAAGAGAAAAAGGAAAGGCCGGAAGAGGACTGGAAGGCATTGCAAGATGCCAACCAGGTCTTACGGAAAGAAAAACTTGCTTTGGAGGCTAAGATCGCCATATTGCAACAAACAGCAAAGGTCACTGTGCCAGTAGAGGAGTTCAGAATAAAGATTAAAGTGAGATTTGATAGCAGCAGCAGATGCTGAATGTATGATGGGACAAGGGAGGACATGGGGAAAAAAAGAGTACATAGAGTTTAGGAGAGTGGCATAAAGAGATGAGGAAAGGCAACTGGATATGGTAATGTAATCTATCTTTCTTTTATCTTCCTAGGAGAATGGTTTTCCAATAGAGCAGTCCCTGGAAGTAGAGTCACTTCAGAGTTCAGGGGACAAGTAAGTACCCCGAGACCTTTGCAGACTAGCCTGGATACTCATCCTAATGTACTTATTTATATCTCTTATCAGTATTGTTGATTATGAAGATTTATGCCATATTATGGAGTGCTTTGCAATGAATTATTTTAAACTTACAATAAAACAATACAGATAAAACTGCCCCAAACAGTAAATTTATAATAATACATGTACAAATATATTTGCCCCCCCAAAGGACAGCTAAAGTCAAAATGATAGACAAAAATCATCATCATCATTTTATCCTCCTCCTCTTTCTCCTCCTTCAAAAATAGTGGTGGTGCAAATACTCTTGGAGATTGTTCCAAAACAGGTCTGGAAAAACATTTCACTCAGTAATTCTCATATTTCATAGGAATGCGCAGAAATGTACCTGATGATAACAATCTTAGAAGATCAGAATGTAGGTTGCAGTGCATCCTCCATCCAGTTTTTAACGTACACAATACCCTGCAATATCCACAGCATTTAAATATAATATAAAATGCCCTGTGGAGATCCAATCCTTCATCATAATCATCTTCATCATTTTATCCTCTTCCTCTTCCTCCTCTTATTTTTATTCTTATTCACAGTGCTGGTGAGAAACAAACTGAACAGCTGCAAAAAAGGCTGAAGGAGGCTGAAGACGAGTAAGTAAATAATGATGCATTGGTATTTTATAGGAAACAATCATTCAAGCATACATGCTATTAGCACAGGTCAAGGATTAAAATTTCCAGCTGCTTGCAAATGAATGGTTGAGGAAAGAGCAAATAGAAGCAACCCTCTCCAAAATGACTAACACAACTGAAGGATATGCAGTTTTTATCAGAAAGGAAGATAAGGTTAGCTGAATGCATATTGATACTCAGTTGAGAATTGCGAACACTTCCTAGTTAAGACAAGGAGATTACTCCAGTGTTACCCTTTTATTGTAGAGTTCGTAAACCAGTAGAACCAGGATTTTGGATATGTAAACTCACCTACTGGCAAATTGATGTTCTTCCCTGAAGATTTAGTCCCACTGGCTCCTATTAGATAGCGTTTACTCAGAAGAAGAGCTTAGAGACAAAAATGACAAAATATTTGCCTGTCTGTTACAACGTTGGCATTTGGAGTGGGGCAATTACTACAGTTAAAGAAGTTGTCAAACATCAAATGGATATTAATTCACAGAGGGATGCTAGGAGCTTCTCTAGATTTGAGAAGCAAGTAAACCTTTTGTCCTGTGTAAATATCTATAAATTCTAAGGCAGAATAGGCTGCCTTCAGTCTTACTGGAAGGAGGATATGAACATGGCCCCATTACAACAGAGGTTGACAACCTGTGGTCCGTGGATCACTGGTGATCCACGATAAAATTTTGGTGGTCCTCAGAAAAATCTGAACATTATTTGCGTCTTTTATGTATCTGGCAGGTGGTACGCGATGAAGTTTCTGCTCCTGGGGATGGTAGAGACAGCGAGGCACATGCCTAGAGTGAAGTCGGCTGGGCTGCAACCCTATCAGTGGGCGCCAAAAGTGCACGAATTCTGAGCCCCGGAGCTTGCCGCCCAGCCGACTTTGCTCCAGGCCTGTGCCTCGTTGTCTCTGCAGCAAATTGAGTAAAAGAGAAGAGGAGGAAAACTTTAAAATCTTTGGGATGGGAGGAGGATGCCGCTTGGAAAAGAAGAGGGTCCCCCCCCTCCAATCTTGCAAGAGCTTCCGACATCTCCCACGGTGGAGTGAGGTGACACAAGGAGCGTGTGACCATGTAACCTGAGTAAGGGAGCCTTCGGCTGCCTCTGTGGCTGGTGCCACGTGAATGGCGAAGGCACAATCGCACCAATGGATTCTCGCCTGTGACCAACTGTGGGCTGCAGTCAGCTGGGTGAAGGGTGGCAGGGTGGGATGGGACACCCCCCCTCTCCTCCCGAGGTGAACTTCGTCCAGTGGTAAGACTCGGGCATCTCTCTCCTCCCCCCCTTGGATGAGGTCACTTGGCTGTAATAATGAGCAAGCGATACTTTAGCTGACTGCAGAATTTGCTTCATTGAGTAATTATTAAGCCAAACTTGGTTACTCTTGATCACCTGCCAGCTGAAGGCCGGGAACCAGAGCACAGCGTGAGTCTGTCTCTCATTCTTTCTCTGTCTCTCATTCTCTCTCTTTCTCTCTGTCTATCTCTCTCTGTTTCTGTCTCTAGTCTCTCTTTCTCTATCATTCTCTCTGTCTCTCATTCTCTCTCTTGCAGGAACAAATATCACACTAAAATGTATACTATTTAAATAAGCTTCAATTATTTTATAATTATTTTATAATTTAATAATTTTGTTACAATTAAACAGCATTTAAAGATTTTCTTATTATTTAAATAAGCATTTATGATTTAGTTATAATTAAGTAAACTTTTTAAATTTTGTTATATTAAATAGGTGCCTTTTATATTAATAAAATGGTTGTTCTCCGATAGTTATTTTACAAATGTATGTACCTTTAAAAAAAAAATCCCCCAAAAAGTCATATTGGTCGACCTCGGGATTTCAAATTATGAATTTAGTGGTCCCTGAGGTTCACTGCATTAGAATGAGGCTTTGTCCCAGTCATACAGGAGCAGCTGAAACTATATGCCAGCTTTACAGTGAAATTGGTCACATATTTAATTCCACTTCAAAGCAATTCCCTAACCAGACTAGAGAAATTGAATGTCAGACCTGCCCCAGTCTGATCCCTTAGGAAAGTAAAAATCCTGACTCTATTTTAACTAGTTGAAGTTAAAAGAACTTTTACTAAAAGATGCTGGTTGCAGTAAAGTCAGGCGGAATCTGAAGTTCCTACACAGCATCACAAAACCAAATCCCTGGTTCCCCAGCCCCCTGCTCCATGACTAGTCTGTCGTTAGCCAATCCGACATTGCCGAGATGTTTTGGAAATGCTGAAGTGTTTGGGCAGGGGCAATTCCACTCTCAGAGCAAACGGCCCTGAAGATGCCTCACGTGAACTGGTTTCAAACTGCTCTGCTCTTCGTCAGCTGTCATCCCCCGCTCTCCCAAATTCCCAATTCTCACCATAGAAGCATACAGGTTTATTGCCCATTGTTTCCCCTTCCCTGGTCCTTTGATGGCAGGTCGCCAGTGAGGTACCAAGTCAAAGATGGAGAATCTGACATTGGGTTTCATTTCTTCTTTCAGGCAATGGCATCGCTTTTAAAGTTTCCAAATTGTGTTTCATAGCTCTTATAATTAGGGAACAATAGTGAAACAAGGCCAATTTTCATTCAAGTAGAAACAAAGGATGAAATTTGGCAGCTCCGTCTAAATTTTATGTCATTATGTGCTATTTTGTAGCTAAATATATTCTTTAATGGTTTAGCAAAGAAGCTTTATAATGAAGCAATTAGTCTTAAATATGTAGTTTTTTAGGTACAGTACTGGCTTTTTCCTGCTCCATTTTATTTTATTCCTAAATTTGGTATTTTTATGTATTTCTACTTTGTAAAGCCCATTATTCGTAAACTGGTGAAGTTCATTGGTTGAATCTGTGTCCCTCCTTGTTTTGTTCCGCCCTCAGAAGCTTAGCCCTTCGGCAACAGCTGGCATCCAGTTTGGAAGAGCTAGCCTGCCGGACAGCCCGGGAGCAGGATATCCAGCAGCAGCTACAAACCTTGACCAAACAACTGGAGGTGAATGTGTTCCCAGACTCTTTCTCAGGTTGGGAGGGAGGAGGAGTAAAACAGGAGGCTACTCTCCATCCCTCTGTGGGTGTATTGACCCTGAGCCCTTTCTCATTACAGCAAGTTGGGGAAGATAAGGCTTTAGCAAAGGCCCAGGTGACATCTCTGCTGGGGGAGCTGCTGGAGAGCCAAAGCCACCTCGAAACTTGTACAGAACGAAACAAAGAGCTGGAGGAGAGGTGAGGGACATGCAGGAGGCTTGCACATGATGTTGTGGGCAGACAGCTGGGAGAGGCCTCTTTCTCTGCAGTGATGCAGACATTATGGAACAATGAGCTGAGGCTGCTCTGTGGGACAGGGAGGGTGACTCCTCTGCTTTTCCTCTTTAAGCAGACCTGGCTTCAAACTAGCAGCACTTATGGGATCATCCTCGTGCCCTAAATCTGCTTACAGTATCCTTCTGTACCAATTGTGAAAAAGGTTGGCTGTTTGAAACCGCCCAAAATCCTTTTGTTGATTTTGGATGAAGAACCTCTCACTTTGAACAGCAGAAGAGGCCAGCATTTCTTCCTGGCCAAAAGGGCAAGGCACCTCTTTCTTTCCAGTTCTCATCACTGAACAAGATTTTTTTTAATTCAGCTGTGAACTGTGTATTGTTGTGAGCTTCTAGGTGATCCATCAGATCACAACAAAAATAATGACAAAAAGTAGTGAAGAGCTGGAGATGTTTCTTTGTTATTTTCACTCTGTTCACTTGCACTGCTGAAGAGGTAGGCAGGTTGCTTACCTGGTGCAAGCAGCTGGGATGGAAAGCTCAGAGGGATTCCCTGTAGCATGCACATCCTCCAAAGTGAGACACTTTCCATGTGAAGCCACAGAAGAGGATGATATTCCTGAACACGATTGTGAAGACTCGGGGAGCTGTGTAGAAAACTTACTGAATCAAACAATGCTGGATCTAGTGTTGTCATGGTGTGTACTTGCTTGGGTAGTAGAAGTTTGAAGGGAATTCTGCCTACGTTGGAATTTTAGCAAGTTAAGCAGAGTTAGATGACCATGTGTGTGCTATCTCTACAGGGTTCGTGGGGCTGGTGAACGACTGCAGCAGCTCGAAAAGGAAGCTGAAATCCGCAATAAACAGCATGGTGTACAGGTGGATCAGTTGAGGTTACAGGCGCAAAACCTTGAAAGTGCTCTGCGAGTGGAACGACAGAGTGCCACAGAGGAAAAGTGAGTGTGAAATTGACGTGGTAAGAGCCAAAGGAAGTGAGGGCATTTCTAATAGAAGTAGTCCAGGCTGAGTCCTTTGGCAGTGATTTGTATAATCTTCTTCCATTTAGGAGAAAACTAGCCCAAGTGCAGGTGGCCTATCACCAGCTCTTCCAGGAGTACGATGCCCACATCAAAACCAGCTTGGAAACTGAGAAGCGAAACAAGGTGGGAGACATTTGATGGATTGTAATGGAAAATCTTGATGCTGGGGATGAGTGGGAGCCAGAATACAGGAGGGGGCAATCTTCTCTTGCCCCAGGAAAAAAGTTTCTTTGCACATAGTGTCAACATGGTAACTGTCACCTTCTCAGAGCTTGGATCTGCAGCTTGGTGAACTATCTCAGCAACTGCAGCAGGCTGAGGAGGCTTTGGTAGCCAAGCAGGAGCACATTGACAAGCTGAAGGAAGAAGCTGAACAACACAAAACTGTCATGGAGACTGTGCCTGTGCTCAAGGCCCAGGTAAGTATGATGTCACTTTGTTAGAAGAGAGACTGATTTCTTTGTATTTGTGATTGCTGCAGCAAGAGTACGGGGAGAGCCATTATGATCTAATAATTAAGGTGCTGGCCTAGAAACAAGGAGACTACAAGTTCTAGTTCTACTTTAGGCATAAAAGCTGATCGCGGTGCCCTACTCATGTGTGCACTGGACAATAACAACCCCACTTGTCCATTTGCCTGGCAATTGCATCACCTCACCCACGTGAATGCTAGATGATTGCGTACACCTGCCCCTCACAAAAAAACATCCTCTCGTCACCCACCCATCCCCATGCCAGGTCAGGCCACCAACCCAGAAAGGTTTGGGAACACTGCTTTACAGCATATTGCCCCCAACAATCTGGGTCCTCATTCTACCAACCTCGAAAGGATGGAAGGCTGAGTCCACCTTGAGCCCATCAAGATCAAACTCCTGGCAGTGGGAGTTCTAATTACTGTGCCACCAGGAGTGCCATCCTATCTTTTCCATTCAGGCCGATATCTACAAGACAGATTTCCTAGCAGAGCGCCAAGCACGTGAAAAACTACACGAACAGCGAGAGACCCTGCTGGAGCAGGTTGCCCAGTTGCAGAGGGAGACTGAGAAGCTGAAAGCCAACTCTGAAGGAGTCAGCCGGTGAGTAGGTTAGAGAATGGAAATAAAGAAACCCTTATGCATCTGGAATAGAGCCATTTTCCTGCCTCAGCTCATGTTTAACTTCTCTAATATCTTGTTGGAGTCTGTAGTCAGAGACAATACAGCTCACTATTTTCCAACCATTTCCTAGTAAAAGCCATTCTGGTGCTCTTTCTTGTGTGTCTAGGGCTCTGATGGAAGAGATGAGGAATCGCCATTCAGAAATGCGCCCATCTCCTCAGTCAAGTAAGTGTTGGCACTGATTATTTTGCACTCCACTGATTTCAGAGGCTGACATAATTATAAAGCAGGGCAAACAAGTGCTTTGTAGAGATGCGGCACTTGGCCACAGCTCTTTCAATCAAATGCAGGATCAGATATAGCTGCAAAAGGAAGCCATACAGTCCCAAACTGCTGCTGCTTTAAAGTTTTGCAGACAAGGGCTATACGACCATTCCTGCAGAAAGATAAACCTGATTTGAGGATTTAGATTTGTTTCTTTCAGCAAGGATGCATGTTTTTCACTTCACAATGTAGGTAAAATGATATTTGAACATAGGAAATACATACTTTTAAGAATCAAATAAGTCTGATCTTTGGGCAGTATATTTGAGCTGTGAATTTTTTTACTGTTATATGAATTAATCTTATCTGTGAGTTTGAATTTGCCCTCTACCCACTATATCAATCAAAAACTTTTACTCTTCAACTTAAAGGTCCAAATCTTTTGTCATACTTTGTAGGAAAATAAAGTTACATTTTCTGAAAAAATGGGTGCTATTTCAGTAGTTTGAGGGCATATGGCAAATATAAAACTGAAGAGGTTCAGACTGGGGCTTACTGCAGACAAATCTTTTGCTGCTGCTAGGTTTGCAACGAGTTTTTCTTAAAGTAGTTCAATTTTCTTGTTTGCCACTTGCTCTGATATACATGAAAATAGCAATCTTGGAGAAACTTTTGCTTTCGTTGGAAGCAAAATAAATAAAATGGAAGTTTCTGCAGCTAAATTGTAGCAATGTTTTCAGATTAGCACTACTGCACTGAAACCTCTTGCTGTCTTTCCTTTCCTTTCCTACCTGATTTCAATCTTCTTCCAATAGAACTGTTTACAGGACAATGTCAGTACTTGAGACTCTGATAGCTTCATTTTGAATTCTTTTTCTGATATATAACATGTGGTTTGCTTCCAATTTTTGCCATAGACAATATTTTTATTGGGCTATTGTTTTTCTTGTAACTGGCACTCTAAAGCTTGACATATGAGAATTGAGGTATAATTCACTTCCATATATTGAATTTCACATCATTTGTTCACCAGATAACACTGTTTTCAACATTCTGTATATTGGGGTTTTAAATTTCATATGGAAATTTTTAGGCCAGT
>JANHFO010006925.1:9931-20473 GCA_032468095.1 Pareas carinatus
AGAGAGAGAGAGAGAGACCCCGCTAATTTCTAACTGACCGATTGATTTAAGCTGGAACTAACTTGCAGTATTTCTGCTTAAAACAATAGGAAATTAATAATACAGCTGCCATTGAAAGCTTACTTTCCAGACATCTCATTCATGAAGTTGAAATTGCATCCATTTTAGACTAGAACCTGTTTTGGACTTAACAATATGTCTCTTTCAACTTTTTGCTTTTCTTTACAAATCCAATTTGAAGATTCCATTTTTTTTAGGATTCAGGGGAAACCATAAGATATGGTCCTGCAGGTTACCCAAATAATTTAGTGTAAAAATCACTTTCAGATGCATCACATTCATAATCCAACATATGCTTTACAGTTCAAGAACTAATGGATCAGAGCCTTGTGGCTGAAAGTTGCAAGGTGCTTTTTCATGAATAAGTAGTGATTATATGTTATAAATTCCCAAGAAAAAAATCAAAAGGAGCTAATATTGAACTATAAGGATGAATTTTCTTGGGTCAGGCTAGTTTGTCTTATGTCATTTATTGTTTGTTTTCTACTATTGATAGTTCACCTGACATGAGAAATGGTCACATAACAAGCAAGTCCAAATTTTCCTATGTTACTTTTTCTCCTTTCTCTGCATAATTGGACATTTTGTGTAAGGCTACTTCTGGGTTTTGTCTAATTTTTCCAGAAGTCTCTTTTTTAAAAATCAAGGATAACATGTGAGAGTGACAAAATAGCAGAGTCTGGCAATGGGGTGGAGAAAACTACAATTACAAACCCTGGGGAAAGCCCTTTTGGCACAAGGAGATTACTGCTGTGTAAACATGAACTTTATACTTTGGCAGCAATAAGAAAAGACAGACCCAGATGACTTCAAAAACAAATTCAATGAACACACAATGACTTAAAACATTTTAATGTTTTAACTAGAACTCTCTATCAGGATATTCATGAATATTAAAAGATCAATTCTGCATGATAAACAGACAACCAAATACAGGTAGGACTAAACAAATCTGAGGGCTTAGAAAAAGATGCAGAATTCTAGTGTAAAATTGCCCTTAGTATTGTTAAATAAAAATTGCTTCAAGATATCTTTACCAGCATTGCTGTCTTAAAACTCAGTCCATGAAAATGTTGAATGGGGAAAAAAAACCCTACATTGATAATTCTTAGTATTATCCAAGCATAATTAAACCCAACTGATTAATTTAGGGAGGAAAAATGTAAGCACGTGTTCCTTCCTGCTGTTATAAATCGAACTTTAAAAAACTTCACCTGAGCAGGGTCATTGCCGAATATTCTCTCTTGTTTGTAGGAAATGTGGATAAGTAATTTGAAGTAGAGAGCCAACATTAATTTGTTTCACATATTATTTGCAATTTGACAGAAAAGAGGAGGAGGAAGTGAAGAGGAGGGAAGGAAAGAACAGCCTGCACCCTTATCCCAAGATGCAGTGAGAAGCCAAATGAAACTTGGGAGTTGTTTGTCTAATTTTCTAAGAACTACATTTTAAATTAGGCCCAGGCCTTTTGAATATTTCCTATGTTGTGTGCCAGAGAGTTATCTGTTGCAGAGTAACTTTCTAACTTTATATCAGTTCATGGACATTTATTTATGACATCTAGTTTGTCTCATTCCAACATTTCAAGTGCATTATTATATAAATGAATTATTCAAGGAAAATTGAATTAAATGAAATATGCAACAAGGCTATGAGCCATAGAAGTTTGGGAGATGTAGACCATCAAAATAAAAAAGAAAGAAAAAAGGGGGGGACAGGCAAAATTTTTGCCATATAGAAGAATAAGACACTATGTCAGTCTGCAGACTCCTTCACTTTCCAAATCATTTCTTTGAAATGTCTATTTTTCACACTATGAATATTTTAATTGATGAAATCAGTTAAAAGAAGGAAAAACACATAGCATAAGCAAAAAGTTCACTTCAGATGAAATTTCCTCATCCATCTTTAAAAATGTTGCACTAATTCAACTTCTGTACAGTCTTCTGTAGAAAATACAGAAAATCATTCTGCTGATTTTGTATTTTGTGTTTTTAAGTTTATCCAAGAGATGGATAACTGATCTGTTTACATAGTGTAGAAGGAGCTGCTACATAGACATTTCCAGAGCATATTTCTTTGAAAAATTCTCCCATGCAGGGAGAACTTTCTAATGAAATGAACCAAAAAAAGTTTTGAGAAAATACTGTGCTTTAATTCCACTCCTTGGAATTTATTATAGTAGATGCATAATCTGTGCTTTTGGTCCCAATTATTATTTTTTTCAGTGCAAAAACTGATCAAAAATATGAAACATCAAGCAAAAAGTACAGTAGTTTTTGACTTACAATCATTTGTTTAATCTCATTCGAAGTTACAACATTACTGATAAAAGTAATTTATGACCATTTTTTCACACTTTATGACCACAGCAGCATTCCCATGGTCACATGATCAAAATCTAGATACTTGACAACTGGTTCATATTTATAATGGTTACAGTGTCCAGGGTCATATAATCACCTTATCACCTTCTGACAAAGTCAATGGAGAAGCCAGATAACAACCGTGGTACTAACTTAGCAACTGCAGGGATTTGTTTAACAATCATAGCAAGAAATGGGGTAAAACTCATTTAACAACTGTCTCACTTAACAACAGAAATTCAATTGTGGTCATAAATTGAGGACTACCTGTACATGTCTTTTCTTCAAGTGATGTATGTAGAGAAGCATTCATTCTACTCACACTGACTCCAGATACCTTTTATTTATTATTACAGAACCATAGTTCATTATTAACAGCTTGAAAGGCAACAATATAAGCCTTGTAATTATATAAAACAGAAGAACAATGTTCATAAGGCTAAATGTAGCCAAATCATCCTTCTGTCCCTAATTTATTTATTTTATTTTACTTATTTTTTTATTTAGATTTATATACCGCATATAATGCAACTCATTTAATATATTTTGATGATGTGGCTTTTATCTAAGAAACAAACAAGTTTGGATTAATCAAAATTGATCCAAATTTTAGATTTTAAGGGTGAGAATATTTGCAAACAATCCATCTCTGTTGTAGTAACCTGATTTGGTATAAATTTTGAGCGTATTGTAGTTAAAACTAAAAGAGAAGTAACGATTTCTTTGCTGCAATCCAAAATGGAGGATTGCAAATTGTCAATTAGTCTGTTAATTTTTTAATTATGTATTAAGAGTGTGACATTTTTTTAAATAAAGTCTTAGTGGATCAGGAAAAAAGAATATATTTTTCAACAGAAAAATATATACTGTAGCCTATAACTAAGACTATGAAATTATCCAAAGGTCCATTGTGCTAAACCTAGAACAGTCTATGATTCTAACTCATAGTAGGCACACAGCTATTAATAGTGCCTAGAGTGAAAGACTCTATGTTAATGCCAAATTTCTTACATAATCTATATTCTTGGCAAATACCTGAAATATACAGAGATTGAAGAATTGCGAAATGATTTCCAAAATGATGTCTGCATCTTATCATTCATGCTATTTATGGCAGCAAAGGAAAATCCATGAGAAGACAGGAAACTGGACTGTGATTCAGATCAACTCATAACCATGGTAGAAAAAATATTCATGATAAATCTAGATTCATCAGAAACCTCAATATCAGCCTGTTCCTTTCCTATTTTAAACTGTTTTCATGTATTGCATAATTGGCCAAGAATTTTTTCTCCCTTTTTTCCCTTCAGCTAAATGGCTTGACATAAAGTGAATATTACAATTTTTTCCATTTATCAAAAATATTTGAGCCTGATTATGAAATCATTGCATAGCTTCGAATAACAACACTTGTTTTTGCTACATGTCTGAGATTTTTCATAAATAGTTACATATTCTAGAAACATCTAGTATTATTCTCCACGGATAGAATTCAATGCTATAAAATTATTTATGTGAATCCAATCAATCATAGTAGTTTATATTGCATAAACCAGTGGTTGCCAATCTTTTGTACCTCAGGGACCACCAAATTCATAATTCAAAATCCTGAGGACCACCAATACGAATGTTTAAAAAAGGTACATACATTTGTAAAATAATGATCAGAGAACCTCCGTTTTAATAAAATAAAAGGCACATATTTAATATAACAAAATTAAAAAGCTTATTATAGCAAAATCATAAATGCTTTTTTAATCATAGCAAAATCTTTAAAGGTTGTTTAATTGTAGCAAAATTATTAAAGTTAGTTTAATTAGTAAAAAGTAATTGAAGCTTATTTAAGACTTACACATTTCTAGTGTGATATTTTTTCCTGTTTGTGAGAGGGTGAGAGAGAGAGAGAGAGAGAGAGAGAGAGAGAGAGAGAGAGAGAGAGAGAGAGAAACAGAGAGACAGACAGAGAGAGAATGACAGACAGATACAGAGAGAGAGGGTGAGAGAGACAGAGACACACATAGACACAGATACACACAGAGAGAAACAGAGAGAATGAGAGAGTCAGTGAGAGAGAGAATGGCAGACAGACAGACAGAGAGAGGGTGAGAGAGACACACACACAGACACAGATACACACACACAGAGAGACTGAGAGAAAGAGAGAGTGAGTGAGAGAGAGAATGACAGACAGACAGACAGAGAAAGGGTGAGAGAGACACACACACACACACAGACAGACACAGA
This sequence comes from Pareas carinatus, assembly GCA_032468095.1. Classification (NCBI taxonomy): domain Eukaryota; kingdom Metazoa; phylum Chordata; class Lepidosauria; order Squamata; family Pareidae; genus Pareas; species Pareas carinatus. Next base: position 14,602 of record JANHFO010006925.1, read on the forward strand.
GAGAGAGAGAAGGAGAGAAAGACAGACACACAGAATGAGAGACAGAGATGACACACACACACAAAGACAGACAAACAGACAAAGAGACAGAAAGAGAGAGAATGAGAGAAAGAGAATAAGAGAGAGAGATTGAGAGACAGTCACACACACACACACAGAATGAGAGACAGAGACACACAGACATACACACAGAGAGAAACAGAAAGGCAGAGAAAGAGAAAGAGAATGACAGACAGACAGACAGAGGGTGAGAGAGACACAGACACAGACACAGATGCATTGAGAGAGACAGAGAGAAAGAGAGAGAGAGAGAGAGAATGACAGACAGACACATAGAGAGAGGATGAGAGAGACAGAGACACACGCAGACACAAACATACACACACACACACACACACACACACACACACACAGAGAGAGAGAGAGAGAGAGAAAGAGAATGAGAGAGGGGAAGGAAGGAAGAGAGGGGGGATGTAGAGCGGGAGACAGAGAGACAGAGGGGGGAAATTTTGCAGGGCTAAAATGGAGACTGGGAAAAGGCCATTCACCCCCGCTGCCTGCATGGGGGGGGGCAATGTACTCTTGGTGGTGTGCCTTTGCTGCAGGCCTCCACTGCAACCGCCCCATCTGGGAGCACCCCAGAAGGTCTTTGCTTGGAGCCCTGTGGACGGCGCATTGGCCAGATCACCTTCCCCACTCCTCTGCTACTGGAGCTATCAGGGCGGGCTCAAGTCGATGTTCTCTTTTATCAGTCAGCTCCCACCCATCCATTCCTTCTCATCCCGGTCTGACTCTTCTGCCGCTGAGTTCTGCCTCTGCCCCAGGGAAACCGAAGACTACCTGCCTGTGAGATGTTGTGCCCACACCGAGTGAATCCCCACACAAAGCTAGTCATACCCTTTCTGGGTCCCCCCTGCAAGTTCTTGCCTATTGACTGCATTCTTCATGGCAGCCGGCCATTCTCCTACTGCTTGTGCTACTCACAGTGGCAGTAGGCCATTCTTGCCCGCCGCTTAATGTTTTCAAGCCCGAGCCCATGTGGCCCTCTCAAATTTTGCTGTGGACCACAAGTGGTCTGCGACCCATAGGTTGGCAATCACTGGTATAAACAATAATAAAAATCAAATAAGATTCAGGTATTCCATCTATCTTGGTATTGTTGACTATAAATGAACATTTATTAAAAATTATCTTAGGAGACTTTTTGTTAATTAAATATAACAAACATGTATCTTCTTATATGTTATGTTAATGGAAGCAGTGGCAGAGTGATTGTCTAGATTGCTCAAGTCATAATAAATGTTTGAATGAGAATATTGGGTGATATATTTAAATTAGTTTAACAAACTATTAATTCACTCTATTGTCAATATTTTAAGATAAAATCAAAACTCTATGAGATCTTTATCAGATGGACATCCTAATTTGTATACAGTTGCTAACTTCAAAACTTGAAATTGCTGAGAGAAGTGAAATATTGCATGAGTTGTTGGCTTGAGGGGGCAGAATAAAAGCTGGAAGCACACAACTTTGGGAAAACTCAAGATAGAATATATCTGGATCAAATTTTTTTTAAATAAGTCCAGGATATTTATTATGTCCTTATGTCCAGACGATGCTAGTGTTCATTAAAAGTATTATATTATAAATTGAGATGGAAAGGGCACAATATGTACCTATTTGCTTATGACCTGTCCAACCTAATCTATAAAGCTATTGACAATACCCAGTTAGTGAGTATTTTGATTGAAAGTTTATGAAAAAATTGGAAAAAAATCACAAAATTCTGTTGGCTTATTGTCTGTTTTTCCTAACCCAAATATACTGATGTGACATAAGAAATTGTTGTAATTCCTGTTGTTAGCTGCCAGATTTGTCATTGCAAAACATTGAGAAAGTAAAAAATGTTCTCATTGGATCATGATACTTAAGAGTATGGAAAATTAGTCTGACTGAAAAACTAACAACAATAATAAAGAATAATAATATCTTACTATATGTTTATGACTGCACCATAATCAAATAGCAGTTTTATTAATGTTTTCTTTTTCTTTTCTTCAAATAAAATAGCTTTGTCGATGTTTACATGTATACAATATATACGTACATATAGAGAAGATTTCATTGGTTTCTTTATGACATTTATTTTTTTTATATATATATATTTAAAAAAATCTTTTTTAGAGTAGATTTTGAGGATGTTATACCTTTAATTAGAATTTAATTATAATTAATACAGTTTTGTTATATAACATTTGAAAAGACTTAAAAACACACTAGCTGGTATCTATTTATGGTTTTAAGCTAGAATTGTTTCAAACCTATCTAAAGGCATTAGTGACTTCTTTTTAATTTTAGTTATTAATTTTAAACAAAAACAAACAAAAAACAAGTTCTTCAATATTTCGATCAACATCAACCATCTGGGTATACATTTTTACAAATCTTCAACAACGCCCATTTCATCTTACTAGTACAGTTTCAAACCTACTCCTTCCATTTCTTGTCTAACCATCCATAAAAATTATCCATGTTTTGAAGTGTACCAATTTCTCTTTATTCTTCATCATCAAAGTTAGTCTGTCCATTTCTGCACAATCTAAAAATTTTCTAATTATCTCTTTATCTTGTATTGTTTTTTTTCATTCTTCCGATTTCTCCTATACAATACAGATGGTCATTCCTTCAAGAAAATGCTTTGTTAAAGTTATTCCAAAGATTTCTGTTTGAGATGAGCTACTGTGTATAAATATAGAGCGATTGTCCTTGAAGACCATTCAGAACCTGCATCTGGTACAAAATGAGATGGCATGAGGTTTTCCATACTTCCTCACACACCTTTGTTCTCCAATTTTCAGTGGTTGCCAGTATGCTTCCAGATGCAATTCAAGGTGCTGCTTATGACCTATAAAACACTATATATCATGGGACTGGGTTATTTGAAGGACTGCTTCTCTCCAGTTGAATGCACTCCTCCAGCAGGAGATACATGTTATGGATCTTATCTATGGATTCATCTGGCGGGACTCAGGAGAAAGACCCTTTTCTGCCATGGTACCCATCCTGTGGAACATCATAATCCTGGAACTTAGGTTGACACTGACCCTGCTAGTTTTTAAAAAGGCTTTGAATGATTTTATTGCTATGTGTGGAGACCTGGCAATAGTAGAGAGCTCTTACAATAACTGTGTTGAGTGCAATGCAACAGTGGATGTGTTTATTTTAATTTTCTAAGCGTTTTCTGGCATTTTATGAATTTCTATATAGTTTGTTTTACTTTTTTATGGATTTGTTCAATTTTTCACTGCAGCCTTCCAGAGGCACTTAAAAGCAAGATGGGCACCTGTACAAATTAAGTATGTAAATTAATAACATATGTACTGAATTTATGGTTTCTGAATTAAATATAACAATGCACTAAGTATAAATATGGTGTTACATTGCCACAATTATCCTTTGTGGGATTTTTCCTCCTATAATTCAATAACATGTCACTGACTGTTGCAGATTATGCAACTGGACATGACCATTCAATATACAGTCCCATTTCCCTGACTAGCCATATGAAGTTGCATAATCCTAATAAGTAGATGGAGGAAAAGATTTGTTGTGAACAGAGGACTAAGAGGTTCAAGACAAGTTTCTATTTAGTTACACTTCCTCATACTTTGAGGGGAGCATAAATCATTAGTGCATATTCTCAAAATTGCATAATGATTCAAGTTCAAGTAGTCCTCAGAAAGCACCAAAAACTATAAAGAAGCTGATACTGTTAGTCAATGAGAAACATGAATTTTTGAAAAAAAGGCATTTGTGATAGAACCCAGTTCCCAACAGACATTTTTAAGAATTGCATAAACAAAAAATATGACCTCTCCTGCTCCATTTTTCAGTATCTGATCAGTACTCTTGTTTCTCTTCCTCCTCCTCTCCTTGAATCACAGTTTACTGCACTTAAACACCAAAGAAACAAATGACTTAGAACCAACCAAAATGAATCAAAGTGAATGAAGAAGAAAAACATAGCTGTGCAGGAGGAGGTGATGTGAGCCTGCTCTGGTCCGGTGAAAACAGGGCTTCAGACCGTTCTGGAGATGCCGGGCTCCCTGAGCTTGGGGAAGCCCGGCATTGGACAGGGGATTTCTTCCCCACACCCGGCGAGGGTTTCAACCCTCGAATAGAGCCAGGTATGGGTGTTTGCCATTCGAGGCTTACCTGCGGCGTTCCTTGGAGCGGGAGAGAAGCGGCAGCCACCATGATGGAGTTTTTCAGCTGTTATGGCCTCGCGGCCGCCGTAGTCACCAAGAAGCTGTGAGGGGCTATCGGGTGATTACGGAGAGCCCCAAAAAGCCCCAAAGAGCCTCGAACAGGTGGGTAGTCATGAGCAGATTGGGAGATCGGACAGGCGAGCCACTGAGGGGTTGATGGAGTAGAGCGCCGGCGGCAGCGGACTAGGGCCACACCCGATGCTATGGTTTCGGCTGGGTGTGGTTTTGCCCTATGGATGGCCACGTCACCGAGCTAGCACCGAGTGGGAATGCCAGCATGGCGAGTGGTGGTGGCAGAATCATCTAGCCACCCTGCTAAGGCAAGTGGGCAGGCGGATGAGCATCTTCGCCCCCCTGGAGGAGGAGGAAGCAGAGTCAATGACTGGGGCACCCCGGGCAGAGTTTGGGGCCCGGGGTGTGGAAGAGTCTCCCTCCCTGCCTTTTGATGGGGGTTAATTGAGGCTCCTGTTTGACTGGGGGATGAAGTGGCTGTTTGCCAATCTACAATCTGCTGTGGTGAGCCGGAGGGGTCGGTTTATGGAAGCAGGAGAGGCCCTCTTGTTGGGACCAGATGTGGAACTATTTGCCATCTCCCACCCCCCTTGGAAGTTGAACTCTGTTCCCACCACTACCCCTCCACCTGATGACCCTGTCTCGGGTGTGGTCGTGCCATGGCGACTTTCTTCATCCTTCCCTGGCTCTTGAGCAGTCTGGACTGGTTTCAAGCCCAATGTATCCTGTCAGATCAAGAACTTTATTCCATCTAACCCCCCCTGGACATAGTCATTCCCCAGAATGGTGGTTTCCTGTTTATTCTGTTTTTCCTGCTTTTTGGATGACCAGAGTGTATCCCCCCACCTACCTCAGGGCACTGTGGGAGTCCCCCCTCTCGCAGGCCTGGCCTGTTACGCTATCTATGGCCTACCTTGATGACGAGTCATGGAACCCTGAGAGGTGGCACGTGGCAAAGGCCAAAATGAAACATAAATTAATGAGTTTTTTAAAGGGGATTTTGACTAAGCTTTAAAGGGGTTTGGGAGGGGTTTTTTAAAGGGAGTGGAGGGGTGTAAAGGGCCATTTGAGAGGTCTGGGCATGGTGTGAGGGCATTGGTGGTGGGAGGGGGGGTTCCCGAGAGGCTGAGGAATTTAACATCTCTGTTATGTGTGGGAGGGGTAGATACGGTGGGAGCAGGGGGGCATATCCGATAAGGGGCGTGCACCCCCGATATATGCAAGAGGTGGCACAAGCCGACCCCCATAGCTCTCCCTGTGATATGGATGGTACAGGCTTTCAGCCCAGGGCCTACGGCTGGTGGTGTGTAATGTCAGATTTGTAATTAATAAAGCCCCCCTCATTTGTGATCTGGTTCAGGAGGGGGGCGCAGACCTGGCAGGGATCACAGAGACCTGGTTGGGCCAGGAGGGGGGGCCCTCTTGTTGAGATGTGCCCACCAGGTTTCCGTGCTTTCCATCAGTCGTGGGCCCAGGGGAGGGGTGGGGGAGTGGCGGTTTTAATCAAGGAGGAGCTTGTACCGAGGGAGACCACTGGTCCACAGGTAGGCGGCTGTGAGCCCCTCTTGGTAAGATGGGGGTCTGGGAGGCAG
>JANHFO010006926.1:7948-18368 GCA_032468095.1 Pareas carinatus
GGGAGGGGGGAGGGAGGGGGACTGGGCGATCGATCATGATAAAGAGTAGGGCTTGCATTGGAAATGAAGGCGGTTTAAAGGTTTGTTTTGATGTTAGGATGAATGCCTAGGCAGGGATGTATGTCTTGGGGAAGGAGGGGGGGTCTTAAAGGTGATTTAATGCAGGTAGTCCTCGACTTAACAAGAGCTCATATAGTGTCCGTGCAAAGTTTCGACAGCACTGGAGGGAAAAAGGGATTTATGACGGTTTTTTTCACAGTCACAGCCTTTGCAGCATCCCCATGGTCACATGATCCAAATTCAGATGCTTGACAACGGGTTCCATATTTATGATGGTTGCGGTGTCCCCGGGTCATGTGATCTGCCTTTGCGATCTTCTGAGCGGCAAAGTCCTTGGGGGAAACCAGATTCACTTAACAGCCGGGTTATCAAATTATCGATGATTCATTTAATAACAGAGGCAAAGGTCATAAAATGGGGCAAAACTCACTTAACAAACTTCTTACTTAACAACAGAAATTTTGGGCTCAATTGTGATCGGAGATCGAGGACTACCTGTAATAGGATGACATGAATTGGTACAGGTTACTGATTGGCTGTTAGTAATTCAGCTAGCTACCCAATTATTAATACTGTTAACATCAGAACATTGAACCTCAGTAACAGAAAATGTTTGGAGGACATGTGTCAGGATGAAACATAATCACAGGGTCCTCAGAATACAATTTAGCAACTTGGATGTTGATGTCGCACATTCAAATGTGTGGATTGGGATACAGTATTGGATTTGGGTAAAAAAACAGGAAGGTAAAAGCATAGATTTTCTGTTATTAGGAAACACATTTTTGATGTGGGGCAGCTAGGAAGAGTTGTTGGGTTATGCACATTAGTATCATCTTTATTATCAACCATCAGTGTAATTAGCATTCAGGTTTAGCAGTGCGTTGTAGAGTGACCAGAAAAGAGCATACAAGGATAGTACAGACTTATGGTAACATTAAATTCATAGGATGAGATAATTGGGTGTGGAATGAAAAAAAAATCAGAACTGAGTCCTTGAGGGTAACTTGGGTTGATGCTGCTGATGTATAAGAATAAAAAATTGGGGAAAGGAAATAGGATTGCAGCAGGCAGATGTGCAGGAGAGAAGCCGGGTGGGGAATGTTTGAGACTGTTTGACAGAAATCGGGGATTTTAAGGAGAGGCTGAAAGAAAGAGGGAGGAACCAGGAAGATGGGAGGATTAGAGTGAAGTAAAGCAGGGGCATGGGACTGGAAAAGTGATTTGGGGGTTTACAGTAAACAATGAGTGCCCTGGGAAAGCGAACAAAATTATGGGAAGTAGGCGAAAGATAGGAAGTATAATTTTGGGGGAGAAATCTTGGTGGTCTTGGGAGAGGTAGCTTTAGAGGAAGGGGCAGGAGTGGTGAAATTGTAGTGGGTGTTAGAGGTTGTGTGGAAAGGGGCTTTTTCTGCAGTTGTTATGAGTTGAAAAGAGGACAGCTTCGTCATCAGGGAGGAGGCAGAAGTGAAAAAATCGGTCAGCTGCAATCAATATTGTTTATGGGAGGTTGGACAGGAGATGCTTAGTAGCACAAAGGGATATGTCATAGTACAGACATCATCTGGACATAATCCAGATCCTCATCATCACTCTGGTCCTCACACATAAATTAACTTTGAGTTTTATTCCTCAGCAAAAAAATCCTTGATTTTAAATAGGATCTTCCACCATATCCTCTCAAGAATGTTTCTCTCACTTTATCTTTTTAGACTTTATTTTTAAAATTGAGAACACAGCTTGTTCTTTCTTTACCCTCCCCCAGGGAATGTTGTCATCCTGCTATACTAGAATTTAGATAGGGTGCACATCTCAGCGTGCATGTTATTTAAAATTAATTGGGGGAGAATTTGAAATGCACTGCATTTTTTGCTTTCCAGTTGACTTCAATCTTCAGGTCAACTGAAGTCGGTGACTTTTCTTTTTAAACTTGCTATTTTAAAAAGAAAGCCTTTGTTGAAAGGGAAAGTAATATTTGAATCATTTTTCTGTTGCAGCAATGCATCTACTGTTGATGATACAGGGAATTGCTTCCTCCCACAATTAAAAACTGTGTAAAGATTAAAAACCTATCCCCCCTTTTAACGTGAGTCATTTGCTATGCCCCTTGCATGTGATAAAGAGCCTAAATAAATCAAGGTTATTTCCCCTCCTCCCCTTTGGTGCATGTGTGTGGGTGAAACTGAGATTCACAATGTGTTCCTGATGATAAGGTACCAAGGGTTGCAATTTATCCTAGATGGGTTAATTTGTGCATATGTTGCCAGACTCCTGTCTGCATTCAGGAATGTCCTCATTACTCTCACCTTAAAGATTCATGACTAAATTTGAATTCACAGTCTTAAAAGCAACACCGAATTTTGGATGATGGGTATGAGGCATGACACTGAATATTTTGCTTATGTTGGTAGAATTTCTGATGATCTGTCTGCTCCTGTAGGTTATGCTTGATATCCGTAGTCATAGATTAGGGTTCACACAGAATATACTAAGCCATAATGTAGTTTGTTTTGTTCTGGTTTACTTAGTTGTTTATTTTTGTACATTTTTAAAATCCCACCTTTATCATTTTTAGAAATAACTCATGTTTGTTAGCTTTATATCTCAATTTTGTACTCAAAAGAATCTTAAGGTGGCATGCATATTCCTCCTCTTGTTTTTCCCCACAGCCACGGGCCAGTGAGGTAGGCTGAGAGAGAATGATTGCTCCGGAGTCTTCCAGTAAGCTCCATAGTCAAGACTAATTAATAAAAATATTAACTAATACCTTTAACCCAGCGTCTCTCATTGCCTGAAGAGCATGGCTGGCTGGGGAGTTCTGGGAGTTGAAGTCCAAACATCTTAAAAGTTGCCAAGGTTGAGAAACACAGCCTTTACCACATTTCAGTCTTGAAACTAAGTCTTTAGGATGTAGACTAATACTTTAACTATACTTCAGATTTAGCCTGAAGTATGAATCTGATGTTGCTATTTTAACAGCTATAATGTTATTGTAAATCAGGCATTATAGGTCTGTGTGCGTCTCTGTGTGTAAATAAATATCCGGTAGGTTTTCAGGCACAGTTGTCAACCAGACTTGACATAATTGCTGCATGGTGTTAAGTTGTCTCAGTTGTCTTTTTCTGGGATCTGTAAAGCTTGTTGTACATTGCATATTTGTCTCATACATATTTAATACAGCTGGGAGTGAAGTTTAAAGAGTCAGAGTGTTCACTGATGGCTCTTGATGTGGATTCCAAGTAAGGTACAAGACAGAATTAACAAGCTCATTGTTTCATACATGCAGTCCCCCCAGCCCACGCAGTGGTCAAAGTGGGTTGCTGCTGGCTTGGTCAGAACCTGAAGAGTGGGCGTACTGGATGGGCCTGCTGGCACGAATGTCTCTTAAATCCTTTGTGTCAGGTGCATTACTCGAAGGGATTTTAAAAATCTCATCAGTATGGAAAGGAAGGAGAGCTTGGCTGAACTGCATTACTGTGGCTGGATTGTGCAAGGCCTTTAAAGTGCTAGGTGATTAAAAACCCTCCCTCATCTTGGTACACTGTTTCTCCTTTACTACCCTGTCCTGGTTGCAGAAGGAATCCCATCAGAAATGCAATGGAGCAGCAAAGAAGGAAAGCAACAATTTGCGGTCACTTTTCCTAGCCCCTTTCCGTTTCTAGCCTGGGAAAAAAAAAATCTCAGGCTTTAGAGAGTGAAATGTTTTGCAAGCTATTCACTTGTGGGGAATAAGACTTTCCTTCGAAGGAAACTCAGAGCTTGATTTGTCTAGTTTTCAACATGCAAGTTAACCTGTTTGGATTGATCACCAAATTATTTTCCTGATATTCCAGTTACCCACAGGATTCTGGCTCTTGTAAACATCTGATTGTATAAGTGGCCATTAAGGCTACAATTCACCTGAGGACAGATTTCATTTCTTGAAAATCCTGGTATTTCTTTTTTACACAGTAAGATTCTAGTCCTTATGTTTGCCAAGCTAGTCATAGCAGTCCATTGGCAATACCTGGTAAATTATTGGCTTCCATGCATATGTGCTGATTCCTGTTTCTTTGGGTGGGGTGAAAGTTGATGGTTTTGTTTGGTTATCTTTCTGTGCATAATTTGAATTGCCTGTGTAGGATATTTTTTTTTAAAAAAACCCACCATAAAGTTATAGAAAAAGCTACAATCTCTGTAGCTATAAATTCTGTTAATCTGATGATCAGGCAGCTTTAGCATTTTTCTGAAAAAGCCTGTTATAGAATGGCTGATTTTTCTGTCCTTCCTTCTGGAAGGTGTTTAAGCAATGTAGTGTTTGTGTGTTTGTTGCGGAGAGAGAAAGAGAAAGCTGCATATAGCCATTTTGAACAGCAGACTTTGCTTTGGCTGCAGCAAGGCTCAGGGGCGAGACCCAGGTTGGGAAGATATGCATAGAAACTCCATAGTCCTGAGCAAAGTATGCTGAAATGAAGGGGGAATGTGGGACAAGGAAGGGGGGGAGGGGATGATAGAGGAAAAGCGGCAAAGATTTCGCTGTTGCTGCCAAACTTTCAAGAAATGTTTCGAGACTGTATGGTTTGGTTCTGAGTGGTAGTTCATAGCCCACGTCAAACATAAGACATCCGTCACTTACAATCGCAGTTGAACCCAAAATTTCTGTTGCTAAACAAGACAGTTGTCACGTGACAGTTGTCCTATTTTACGACCTTTTCTGCCACAGTTGTTAAGTGAATCACTGTAGCTGTTAAGTGAGTAGCACAGTTGTTAAGTGAATCTGGCGCTCTCCATTGACTTTGCTTGTCAGACAGTCGCCAGAGGGGATCACAGGACCCCGGGACACTGCAGTCGTCATAAATAGGAGTCGGTTGCCAAGCATCTGAATTTTGATCACGTGACCATGGAAACGCCTCAATGGTCATAAGTGTGAAAAATGATTGTGTCACTTTTTCAGTGCCGTTGTGACTTTGAATGGTCAGTAAATGAATTTTTGGTAGGATTTGACTCCCTCAAATCACAGGCAAAGTATCATTTGGAATGGAATTTGGACTGGGAAACCATAGAGTTTTGAACTGAAGTGAGCACAAAGCGCAGCTTGTCTAGTGCTGCGATTTAAAGAGAGCTTGCAGGTCTCCGATTTAAGTTCCTTCTGCTTCGGTGCGGTGTCAGAATGGTAAACCTTTGTTTGGTTTTTGCTCTGGCTTCAAGCAAAGCTGGATGAGACGCAGCTGTGAAAGCCGGAGGGAAACTCTGAAACATATTTTGACTTTTAAATCCTAGTTCATATAAGTCACAGCTTGGCATGCAGTCTGAACTGAGCAGTGATTCAGAGATAGAAGCCACAGAACCCTGATTCATACATAACATAAAACCATAAACTTTGATTTCCAAACCACAGTGGCTGGATCTCCCCCATTATGGTAAGCCCAAATAAAGCCAGCACATTATGGGTTTAATGCCATGCGTGAACCCTGTTGCATAAGGCAACAGAAGGCTAGGTGGCTCTGCAGCCATGGGTTTAGCTCCTAAACGCCGAGGTTTTGAAGGCATTAGGAACAATACAGACGGATGTCATATTTGCATCCTGGGGAGAAAATCGAGACTTCAGGGTCAACAAGCTTGCATGTCACATTGTGCTGGATGAAAATGTGGTTTGTTTGGGTTTGATCTAGGCCAGTGATGGTGAACCTCTTAGAGATCGAGTGCCCAAGCTGCAACCCAAAAGCCGCTTATTTAGTGCAAAGTGCCAACATGGCAACACCTACCCCGACCTTTTATATTTAAACAAAGAACAATGTGGCAATACAATACCATGTAATACAATACCAGAAAAGCAGTGTAAGCAACTGGCAATTTGCCATTCATTTTTCACTTAAATTACATTTGCCCAATTATGGATGTGTTTTTAATAATAGTAAAGCTGTTTTCAATGATAGACATTGCTGATAACGTCAAGAAAACTTTTTACAGATGCAACTAAATTCTCCCAAGAAACCATGTACGGATTGCTTTTTCAGATGCAAAAAAAATCTTCACAATTCCATTTATACTTGTTTCATAAAATATAAGAATTATAAGTTATAAGAAATATAAGTTCCCTCAGAGAACTTGCTGCCTTGCAATAGTTCATAGCCCTACCAGAGAATTGAGCTTTTCAACCAAACACAAGTGCCTGGTACCATAGTAAGAATGGGCTAAAAGTACTATGAAACTCAGCTAGGGCTGACATTTCAGATTTGCTTGCTTGGGAAAGAAAGAGTAAAAGAACATAAACCAGGTTTAAGAAGATGGGTTTATTTCTTGAGCTGGACATTGCAGTTTGATGTACTATTTTGAAAGACTGAAACTTTATAGAAGACTATTTTAAAGATGTGTCCCTAAGAGCTTAAAGGAGCAGGTGTAAATGGATTTAATCAAATTCTCTACTACCCTGATGTGTCAAGAGATTGTCTTCTGACTTTTGCAATTACATGTTTGCTCCCTACTTCATTACATGAGAGGGTCTCTTACCTATAGCATCCATTGGTATTAGCACTTTGGAAATCTAACATGTAGTGAGTCTATCTTCAGAGAGCTCTTCACACTTCTTTACATGTGCCAAACTCCTTTGTTATGTCTAGAGATAGGCATAAGAGAAAAAGCAAATGGAAAGCTCTTCACTTAGCACATTCATTGTTAATGCCAACGTTGGCTTGGCAACCTTCATGTAACCTAGGATCTCCAGTCTTTTGACTGAATCCTTTTCTTGCTGAAGCAATAGAGAGTGTTACTTAGTTGGCCATAACTAAGGTGTTCTACAATAGATTATTGGAAGCACTGATTTATTAGAATGGCTTTATCTATGTCCTGAAGTGAACACAAATGAATTGTCGATAGGGATCCTTTTTGTGTAGTTGGTATTCAGATTGAGCCAGGAACCTACTATCCTGGACAACAATGTGAAAGTTATTTCTGGGCATCAAGAATCATGAATTTGTGTTTAACGTATTTAGGGAAAGAACTAAAACTGATTACAGTCATTAATAGAAGTAGCAGATTAATGTGCTTACAAAGTAGATACTGTAAAAAGAAATTCTTACAAAATATTGACACAATTTGAGCTTAATATCTTGGTTTCTTCTTCAGATTCTAAAATGATGGTATTTAAATACATCAAACAGATTATCAATACTAAGTATCTTCTTTAATCACAAAGACAACAAATCGTTTTTTCTAAATCAGAGCCCATTTATAAGACACAACATGTCATTCTGAACTGCTGTGCATATTATTACACCTAAAAATGAAGAACAGTATGTAACATCTGAGCAGATACCATATTGTTGTTTGCCTACAAACGGAAATCTTGCCAAACTAAAGCAACTATCTGCATGACTACAGTTATACTCTGTGAACCGCGAGGGCAGGGCTGTCTTTGCCCTCATGCTACCTATTAGACATTTGAAGCTCTGTTGCCTCTTCGCCCTATGGGAGGCAGCCTCTCCCTACCGGGGCTCCATACTTCATTCTACCACAATATTTGCATCTTGGTATAATGAAAGAAAAAACAGTTGTGAGGAAGTGTCTTTGCCTTTGAATCAGTTTTATTCAGTCCTGGTGACAGCCTGAAAAAGTCACTGAGACTGTCTTGGCAAGAATTTGACAGTGGTTTGCCATTCCCTCTTCCTCAGCTGAGAGAGAGTGACTGGCCCAAGGTCCCCCAGTTGACTTTATGCCTAAGGCAAGACTAGAACTCACAGTCTCCCAGTTTCTAACCTGATACCTTAACCACTATGTTAGACTAGTTCTCTATAATGAGAGAGTACATGTTCAAATTTAATAAAATGAATTAATTAAAAAAAGATTTTTGTCTTGTTAGGCTTGTCTCTTTTCAACAATCTTCACTTCTTTCTTACTGGGAACTGACAAACATCTCCATTTGCACAGCTGGTAAAATGAATAAACAAATCAAGACAGCAATAAACTACTTTTTCTACCAAGTATAAAGTAATTTGCAACTGCCTGAGCCCTAAAATTCAAAGCCTTTGAACTGCTAGCCATTAAGCCTTTCCCCGTTAGTAACTCTCAGCTGAAACACAAAACAAATGATTTTTTCAAATCTGCATCTTTTCCTCTTCTCTTATTCCTTGCTTTTCTGTAGAAAATCTTTATTTTCTACTCTGGCTATTGCTAAATAAAAGTTTTCAATATTTCAATATTTCCTATCAGTACCCAATTCACCAATACAGTCAATCTTTCGTTGTTTCTCAAATTTGTGTATCTAGACTTCTACCTTTTAAAATACACGCTACTTTATTTCTCACTTGACTTAAACACCAGGCTTCTGTTCAGCCAGAACTCTTAATGGAGCGTTCTGTTAACAGACTTAACAAACTGTTTTGTTTGTTGTTCTATTATATACCTATTAGTCAAACTTATTATTATATCATTGAAGGTAGCTTAAAGTTTCATTTCCTGAAGCCAGGCAAAACTGAGAGTTTTTGATAGAATAATAAGAATATTGTTTTGATTTTTTTTCTGGCCTTTCTGTGAATAAACATCTTGGTCACTTTCATCATCATTCTTATTTGTTTATCAGTCTGTCATCTTCAGAATAAAGCTAAACTTCTCAAGCTGGCACCCACCATATCTCCTAGGATTGTGATTCATGGATTAGGCAAGGCTGTGCTTCACAGTCCATAACAGCTGTACTGTATGTATATATTTGTACTTTTAGCTCTACTTTCTTTTGTAATTAATGGTTGGCACTCCTTGTTTCAAATTCCTGCCCCATGACTAAGTTATCTAAATACACTACCTGCTAAAGAAACTTCCTCTCTTTTTCTCTTGGTCTAAAAATTTGCCCTTCAGGCAGCATAACTGAAATAAAAAATTCCCACTTAGTTGTTTTAAGAATTATGGGAACATTAATGCACTATGCGCAACATAGTGGAAGACCCCAGGTTAAGGAAAAGTGACATATGAACGCTTGCTTTCCCCATTTTTGCATTTGGGCAAGCAAGAGAGGGAAGAAAGGAAAGGAAGTCAACCCTTGGAATGTACAAGTGGTCTAAAAGCAGCCAGTTTATTAGGCACCTCTCTTGATTTAGTTGATCTGGCTGACATTTGTTTTGAACACCCTTTCCATCATTCACCCTAACCAAAAAGGGGGTGGCTCCTTTTCTGTGAAGATTTAACACATTGCCTTGCAGTTGACTTGCCCTGCCAATTTCACTGGGCTCCAGAACAACAACAAAAAGTTATTGCATCTCTTTAAAAAAAAACACCTCTTTTTTAAAAAATGTTGCTGTTTACATAAAATGAAATGCCTTTTAAAGAATCAGCATGTTGCCATGGTTCAAGTTGCTAGGATCTTGGCGTGTTTAGAAGTAAATCCAAGGCATGTAGTCCATTTGCTCTTTGTAGCTTATGTACCTCAAGATCTCTAGTCAGTGCTGACCTTTAGAAGCTTTCCCTGAAGCTTGTGGCTTGTTTTGTAGTTCCAGCACAGGAATGGCAAATAACTTGCATCATTTCCAGTACAAAAGCCTGAGGTGTTCCACCCACGTTGTGATTTGCTTTCTGACTGCTTCTGAACTTTATATATAACTTCAAGAACCAAAGGATTGCATTGTCTTATTTCAAACAGCCTTGCTTTTGTAGCTTACTCTTGTTGGTCCTCTTGTCTTAACATTAATTGAATGTTGTTTTAACTGAAGCATTCCTGACAAGCTCAGAAGTATTTACAAGAATCACTTTTTAATATTTGTAGATGGGTATGAATGGGTATATAGAATATTTAAGAGAAAGTAAACTATTGTTTTGTTCTGCAAAAAGATAATGGGAAGACTGATAGGAAATCATATACTAATTATAAAAAATCTTCGATATGTTCTTTTAGCATTTGAATTTTGGCAAACATGAAACTGGAAATGAAAGGAGATTCTAAAGAGAATATTGCTCAGTGGAAAACAGAAAAATGGTTCCTATCAACTTGTGTGCTTATACGTTCAATCACAAATAAGTAAACACATGTCTGAACATTAAAACAAATTTATATTTGTAATACCTGTCTAATTTATTCCAATTTGCATTGTCATTTTTGATATATAAGACTTCATTCAGAACATGAAATTATGTTATGGACAAAAACACAATTTATTATACTAACATGTAATATACTAGATATAGTCCTCAGTTTATAATGGCAATTAGAACTGTAATTGCCCAGATCAAAATCTAATTGCCCAGATCATGATCATTGAAGCCGTGCTGATCTGGATGGGGAGGAACAGACTCAGGCTCAACCCCTCCAAGACTGAGTAGCTGTGGCTTCCGGCGCCTCGATATAGCCAGTTGACTCCATCACTGGCTATTGGGGGCGAAATACTGGCCCCCACGG
>JANHFO010006926.1:35017-52443 GCA_032468095.1 Pareas carinatus
GGGAAAATAGAAAGAGAGAGAGAATGTGTGTGTATGTGTATGTAAGAGAGAGAGGGAGGGAAGGAGGAAGAGAGAGAGAGGAGAGAGAGATAAAACAATACGATTTTGCAAAAGAGATTAAAAATCATAACCTTACCAACCCTGTCACACCTGAAAAGAATATAGTATAATAGGTGGTGTGGCATTTACACACCAAAGCATAAAAGAAAATTAAAAGCTGCCAACAGGTTCAATTGCTATTGATTACTCTTTACCTAATTTTGCATGACACTACAGAAAATCTGACAACCACAGGGTTAATGACACAAAGCAGAAATTGCTTATACTGTTGGTTGCTGTATTCTATTTTTCTGGTCAGGAGTGGTGGGTATTCTGGGAGTTAAAGTCCACAGATCTTAAAGTCACCAAGGTTGAAAAACACTGTAGTATAACCCCCCAAAAAGGAGGTAGGCGCTCATCCAACTGTTTGCAGCCACTGTGTTCTCGTTTCAGATTCAAATTCTCTCCTTGGATATCCTTCAATTCATGGAATTGAATCCCATCTTTTATCGTGGTGACAGACCAGAATTAAAAATTAAAGCATTAAAATAAAATGAAACAGAGCAGAATACAACATAATAGTGCATCACATTTGGTGGTGAGAGCATCAATGGGCACCCAAAGTCGGCCTAAATTTACACGCAGTATAACAGAATTTAGCTATGTACAAGGAGATTGTATCATATTGATCCAATAGTAACAGCTGTACCTAAGAGAGATCAGAATTTCCTTGGTATTTTATCAGGTAGGGAGTTATAAATTGAATCTGCGAATCCTTATAGTCCAGGGGTCGCCAACCTTTTGGACCTCAGGGACCACTAAATTCATATTTTTAAATCCCACGGACCACTAATATGAATGTTTTGTAAAATAATGATAAGAGAACTTCCATTTTATTAATATAAATGGCACCTATTTAATATAACAAAATTAAAAAAGCTTATTTAATTATAACAAAAGCATAAATGCTTATTTAATCATAACAAAATCTTTGAAGGTTGTTTAATTGTAGCAACATTATTAAAGTTAGTTTAATTACTACAAAATAGTTGAAGTTTCTTTAAGTATGACACATTTTAGTGTGATATTTGTCCCAGCTTTAGAAAGAGAGAGAATGAGAGACAGAGACACACAGAGAAAAAGAAAGACAGAAAGAGAGACACAGAGAGGGAGAGAGACAGAGACAGAGACAGACAGTGAGACAGAGATAGAGAGACAGACAGAGAATGAGAGACAGACAGACAGACACACGCACACATAGAGAGACAGAGACAGACAGACACACACACACGCATACACAGAGGAACCATGCAACTATATAAAAAATTCAAATAATCTCCAGATTTTCCTGTGGACCACCAAAATTTTCTCGCAGCCTACTTGTAGGCCTCGGCCCACAGGTTGACGACCACTGATCTAGACAATTGCCCCCTAAGCTTTTGGGCACCAGGGACTGGTTCCATGGAGAAAGGTGATTCCATAGACCGGAGGGAGCGTGGTTTTGCATGCCACCTGAATCACGCAGATGGGGCTTGGCTTGTTTGCGCAGATCGGTTGCTGGCATGCTGCAGACTGGTGCCAGTCCATGAACCGGGGGTTGGGGACGCGTGTTCTAGTCATTCTTTCCTACTATAATTTAATGTACTGTATTTTTATTTAAAAACTCCCTTTTTACAATCCTGTAGCCCCTATTAGATGTAAAATTAAAGTGACTGAATGGAGCTGAGCGTATACTGGCCAGATGCCTTCCTAACACCTATGCAGAGTTTGCGGAAGATATTTTTTCTTTGTGCTCTAGGTGAGAAATATCTACCACTACCTTGGATTGAACTCAACCTTCTGAGTAGGAGGTGAATGTCTTCATCGCTAGGCCCCCATGCCACTTTCTACACTTATGTTTTATTTAAATTGCTGCGTTTATTTCTAAATATATATCTATTCTTGGGGGTCCAAGGTGGTGCTCATAGGGACCTCCTTTGCTTCGGCTTTCCTGACCCCCATTATCACTTCTACATTTTAACATATCTAAAGATTAATTGAACTAAATTGGAAAAGGAAGTGACATGTAGCAAAGTATGCAATATCCTTGCATGAAGTTAGTTTCATTCCCATTCAGTCCTTTAAATTTCTTATAAGCTCCATTGGCATGCTTAGAAAATAAACAAGGTGAGTGTCTTCAGTGGCTTGTTTCATATTATGCACCTGTCCATAAAAATGATGAATGCCTTGAGGAGCTACATGAATGCAATGGCTTCATCTCCCTCATTTGCCTTCTGATATTTTTTTCTTCTACTGCAAAAGCTTCCCCCGTGGCAATAGTTTTCTTTTGAATTATCCTGAATATCAGTTTTTTTCTAGCCAAGAAACTCTGACATATAAATAATCACATGACTGCTTTATGAAAACATTTATCCTTTTTCTCATAATACATTTCTTATATTTTGACCATGTGTCAGTGGTTGCTCTAATGACTGCCAGAGATTTTATAAGGTCACATGCAAAAGCTTTTCCTGGCTTGGAATATTTAATTATGTATGTTAGGGATTGGACTGTACAAAAACATGGATTTCTTTTATCTGTCCTTTTTTTCTGTATTCTGAGGAAAACCTTTACCAGAGAGGAACAAGGCTTTTAAATAGACAATCTGGTATCCTCTATTTTAGTTGCATGACATACAGTTCCAATCACCTCTAGCTAGTTGGCCAGTGGCAAGCATTTTTGGGGAATTGTAGTTCAAATCACATCATGTTACGTATTCTCGGTTTTCAGTGTGGTTAGCCTCAGAGAAAGAGTTAAGTCAGCAGTAAGGAAGAAAACCAAAACTGAGTGACTTTATGCTTTGTGAAGACCACCCAAAATAAAGAGAGCGAAGCTTCTTAAATTTGGTGATGTTTTGTATTTACCTAAAATGCACAAAGACTGTGCATTGTAATGGTTGAATAAACATATTAATCTGCTAAATAGGGTTTATGGTTTACAAAGTATATTGACTGCATTTCTAACAAAGCTACAAATAAGCAAACTACGTTCTTCTTTAACACATTCTGTGGACAAAGGAATAGGTTGTCTTTCCGTACAATCAGAGACCTGTATAATCTATCACAATCATAAAAGTAAGATAATATACAAACTTGAAATTATTCATTAGTCATTGTATGCCTTAGCAAACCAGTACAATGCAGACTGAAATTTTGTGGATTTATTTGAAAGAATGACAGGTTCAGCCAAAGAGAGGTCCGCCTGATTTAAACAGAAATGGTGTGGTGGAACCAGCGATTAACTGTAATTAGCAATTCTGCTTTGAAAAACAAAAAGCTTAGTTCACAAAATTGTCTGTTACAATGTTTTGCCCATCAGTGACTACTTCAGTCTCAACCACTATAATACACGGGCTAACAACAGATACAAACTCAAAGTGAACCGCTCCAGACTCGATTGCAGAAAATATGACTTTAGCAACAGAGTAGTTAATGTGTGGAACTCACTCCCAGAGGCTGTTGTTACATCCCCAAGCCCTGAAATCTTTAACCTTAAACTATCTACCGTGGACCTCACTCCATACCTAAGAGGTCTGTTAGGGGTGTGCATAAGCGCACCAGCGTGCCTCCCGGCCCTGTCCTACTGTCCCCATTTATTCGTTTATTATTATGCATATGCTTATGGCTGCTTATACCTATATGTTTATACAGTATGTTCCTACTTATACTTGTTTTTCTCATATATACTTGACTAAAATAAAAATAAAATAAAATAAATAACCCAGAAGGGATGAAGACAACAGCAGAGACAGAAGGGTGGGCTTGAGCTCACGGAGGACGGGAAGCGTTAGAAAGAGACTCGGACAGACTCTCCTCTGACTTCCTGGAAGGCTTGCAAGATTCTGCCTCCATAAAGTACATTTGTACCAGTAGTCTTTGACTTAACAATCGTTTGCATAGTGATCATTCGAAGTTAACAACAGCACTGAAAAAAGACCGTTGTAACCGTTTTTCACACTGATGACTGTTTTTCATATTTACGACCATTGCAGCATCCCTACGGTCACGAGATCAGAATTTGAATGCTTGGCAACTGGTCCCCATTTACGACGGTTTCAGTGTCCTGGGGTCAGGTGATTTCCACCCCCTCCCTTTGCAGCTTTCTAACAAGCAAAGTCCATGGGGGAAGCCAGATTCACTTAACAAATGTCTCGCTTAGCAACAGAAATTTTGGGCTTGGTCATGGTCCAGTCATCGAGGACTCCCTGTGTGCTACTATAACTACAGTTACTCCTTGACGTAGGACCACCGTTGAGCCCAAATTTTTCCTTGCTAAGCAAGGCAGATGTCAGGTCAGTTTTGCCTCATTTTACAACCCTTTTTTTGCCACAGTTGTTGAGCGAATCATGTCATTTATCAAATCTAGCTTCCCCCATTGACTTTGCTGGCCAGAAGCCAGATGGGAACATTAGAAATGGTGATCCCATGGCCCCAGGACAGCGCAACCTGGCCTAAATACATGCCAGTTGCCAAGCGCCCAGATTTTGATCATGTGACCCTTGAGATGCTGCAAAGCTTCTAAGTATGAAAACCGCCCGTAAGTCACTTTTTTCAGTGCTATTGTCACTTCAAATGTTCACTAAACGAATGATTGTAAGGCAAGAATTTCCTGTATAGTCTTCCTGTGAAGTTGGTTTCTTGATCTGACTTACCTTGTAGGGTTGACAGTCCCCATATAAAGGCAAGGCGACTTCCTGCCTGCCTTTTGGAGGGCTGGAATCATTATCTCCCTTCATCCCTTTTCTAAATCTGTTACATGTAAGTCCTCGTTTAGCCACTGCCTTATTTAGCAATCATTTGCAATTATGAAAAAATAACTTTGCGATGAACACTGGCATTTACAATCTTGGTATGTCTATAAAAGCAAGGGAAAGCTGAAAACGAGCATAAGCACCGGTGCTGTTTCACTTTATGACTACTTCGCTTAACAACCAAGTGAGAAGGTCCCAATGGTGATAATAAGTGAGGACTACCTGTTACACCTACATCGTCCCCTTTTGAAGCACCACCATACCATATTTATTTTTCCTTCCTGCTCTTGTTGTATTTATTCTTTGCAATAACTCTGAGTGGCAAATCAGCCAGGAAGTAGATTAACTAGAAAGAAAGCTGTGTAGGGTCAGCAACAATTTGATTCCAGGGATCTAATTACTTCTGATTTTTTCTGATCCATCCTTTGCCCAAAGTTGAGGCCACACATTGAATGATCAAGAACAGTAAAATTTTGGTTGCTGGCCTGCCTACCATCACCAGTTTCCTGTCCCTATTTTATGGGTACACGTCTGCTATCTATTAAGAATATATGGAGTGCTTTCCTGTCAGGCCCAGGAATTTGTTCATTTCATCCACGCTTGTTTCCTCTGACTGACAGTGGCTTTTCTGAGCTTCACGCATCAAAATCCTTTTGCATCATTCGTTATACGAGACCGTTCTAGGAATAAGTCAGGAGGCCAAATCTGGGCTATTTTATATTCAAATGATCATACTTAGAGACATACATAAACTGTAGTGGGGAAGAAAAAAAAATAAGAATTTTCTGAGCAGAAAAAATTAGTATCTTTTAAAATAAGGGTCTGTAAATCTCCTTTCTATGGATTTCTCCAGGTTGGCGTTTCTCAACCTTCGCAACATTACGATGTGTGAACTTCAACCCCCAGCATGGCTGGCTGGTAGTTGAAGTACACACATTGTAAAGTTACGAAGGTTGAGAAACACCACTCCAGGTATAAGGGTGTCATGGAAAAAGAGGGTTAGTAGCCAAACAGATGATGATTGGTACTACTAATCTACTAATTTGGTTCTAAGGCTCTAATTTCTAATGGGAAAAGATGCCCGTTATTTTTAGGAAAGGGGTGGGCGGGCTTTCTCTCATAACAGGACCTCCTCGTGCCGCTTGTCATTGCTCTAAACTCCTCGCTCTCTTCTGCAGCCCTGAAAGCATCTCCCTCAAAGAAAGGACGGAGTGCCTTGTTAGCTGTTAAGCCATCTGGCCCCATGGCTGCGTTCTCTGCCAGCCAGATTCCTTCGGAGAAGGACGAAGTGCAGTATGATCTCCGGGGAGCCAGGAGTTACCCCACCTTAGATGACGAAGGTATTGTGGGTCACACACCGTCCTGCTTCTGAGTCCCCTGGAGCTGATCCTAAGGCACAATCAAGCTTTCCCCATTCCTGGCTCCTTTTAAATGGGTTGGTCCTGCAATTCCCTTGATATTCCTAGCGAAGTGGACTGGCTGGGGAATTCTGGGAATTGTAATCCCAACACCCTGGAGGGTGCCAGGTTGTGGAGAGCTACCTTAGTGGCTCAGCTCAACCTATCCCACCCCCTTTCCCCGTAGTGCCAGTAGGTCCCACCATCCCACCACCATTCCTTCAACTTCTTGCTATGCTTTTGCAGGTGCTAAAGTTAACCACGACAGGGGGGAAGGTAAGAACACTCGTTTGTCCCTCTGTTAGTTGGTAGAAAGTAGAACCTTAGAGGTGGCGGGCTTCAAGTCATTCCTCTTGAAGAATGAAAAGAAACCAAGATGGCTTATAATCAAGCAAGCCACTTAATACAGGCAGCTCAATCCCTCCCAGTTTGCATCTCCTACCTGCTGGACCAAGAAAAGCTTCAGAGGAATTTCCAGTCATTTGTCAGTTCCAGTCAATTTCCAATTCTAGTCAATTTCCAATTCTAGTCAATTTCCAATTCTAGTCAATTTCCAATTCCAGTCAATTTCCAGCCATTAGAATATAAACTGTGATCAAACCTCGCTCCTCACTAGCACTGATGATCTTACCTGGTTTGAGTAATGAAATGTCTGCAAGAAAACCACCAAGCTCAGAGAGCACCAAGGACCCACCAGTCATTTGTGCATTAAGCATTTGATTTCATCTGAATTTCTTTTCCTCACAAGGCAGAATCATAAGCCAGAGTTTGAATCTGGTTTCTTTAATTTGGAGCCTTGGGCTCCTCTTGGTCTTGGTGGCTACAGTTGTGACATTCAAGGCATCTAGAAGCTCTGCTAGATTGCTTATTTCTCCCTGGTTGTAGCTATTTCTGCCAGCAGGAAAAGCCATCTGGGAGGGATTGTTCCAATTGCTGCTTAATTGTGCTTGGTCCGTTGGGAGCATACATGCAAAATGGGCCAATGAGGGTACCCCCAAAAAAGAAAAAAAGTCCTGTACAGGACTTACATAAGATGAATCCCAAACAACACTGTGGAACTGTTGTCAACAGAAATGTCCCAGCCCTTTATCTGCTAATTTTAGAAGGCTCTGTGACTTTTAAGACTTGTGGACTTCAACTCCCAGAATTCCCCAGCCGGCATAGAATTCTGTGAGTTGAAGTCCACAAGTCTTAAAGTTGCTAAGGTTGGAGACACACCCACCCACCCGATCTAAGGCATTCTCCCCTAATCTAAGGCCCTCCAGATCAGCAGGCCAAAATAATACTGGCTTGGAATTCTGGAAGTAAATTTTCCAAGGCATTTAAGTGATATTAGGTCAGAACGGACAATTTAAACAGCCTCCCCTTCCCAAGCTACTTACCGGCTTGTTTTCAAAGTTATCATACATACTCCATCTTCCCACGTGGTCAGGTGATTACATTTTGGGTGCTTAGCAATTGGCTCAGATTTATGGCTGTTTGCACCATCCTCTGGTCACATGACCATGATTCGCAATGCTTTTTTGCCGTTTTCTGGCATATGCTTCCAGTATCTGGCAAAAAAATCCTTCTCATTGGGGAACATTGGTTCACTTAACAACCACCATGTTGGGTTAATGACTGCCACAAAAATGTCTCAAAAATCCGGTGCAATCATGGGATGCCTTGACTTGCAAGCCCAACAACTTACAACTATAATTCCAGGCTCAATTATGATCGTAAGGTGAGGACTTATATATATAGGTCTCACTTGCCATCTTCAGGCTGGTACTTTTGGCTTTTAGACTGAAGATGGCAAGTGAGACTTTGCAGAAACGTCGCCAAGAGACTTTAAAAAACAACAACAGAAAGTGTGTGAGGAGAACCTTACTTTGCACAGAAGAGAGAAAGACCAATCAATCATGTAATTCTTAGCAGTGCCAATTTAAATAAAGGAATGTCTGCATTGAGATTCTACCACAGGGCTCTAATCCTATGCAAATTCCATTTCTAACCATCTCTCTCTCTCTTTTTAATTTGATGCATTTTACTCTTAGGAGCTGTGGTTTGCATCTGCATGTATAAAAAAGATAGGTGATTTGTAGAAATGGATTTTGAGGGAGGATTCAGAAGTTGGCCGTGTTGAAGCACACACACAAAAGAGATGGGAGCCGAACCAGAAAAATGTCCTATCCTAACCTTGCGCATTTTAGAATCCCAGTGCTCGTTAAATATTCCTCGTTAATGACCTCTGCTCCTGAAAATTTCTGAGAGAGCGCACGACTCATGGAGAAACAAGTGTGCCGTGTAAAATCTCGACTTCTGAGCAGAAATAGACTTTGATGTTTTCCTGGTTTCTGCCAAAAAAGGGCTACAAATGGCTTCATTAAAAAAAAATTAAAATTCTGAATTGGTTGCCCCCCCTTGTTCTTTAAGAGGGTCAGAACTGTGCAGGTGTGCAGGATCATGTGTCATGGTCCAGAAGGTTAGGGTCCTGTCCCCCCCAGCCTCAGTATCCTTTCTTTTCTCTCTCTCTCTTCATCGCGGACACAACAGGCCGACCCGACCTTCTCCCCTGCACCCCTCCCTCTTTTGAAGAAGCCACCACCGCCTCTATAGCAACCACGCTTTCTTCCACATCTCTTTCCGTGCCGGAGAGATCTCCTTCCGAATCATCCGAGCAGCCCAGATACAGGTGAGCCCTGTTTGGATGCCTCTCGCCCTACATCCCCCCCCCCTGTTTAGCCACAATGCCTCCGTGAATTCAGGCTATCTCCAGTCGTTTCAAAGGTCCATCAAACAAATGAGCGAGTCCCCTTCACAAAAATTAGAAGTAGGAGCATCGGCTTGGGGAGGAGGCATTTTAATAGTTTGCAGCTAGTCCTCGACTTACAGCCACAATGGAGCTTTGCCCCATTTTACGACCTTTCTTGCCACCATGGTTAAGTGGATCCCTGCAGTTGTTAAGTTTGTAGCCCGGTTGCTAAGTAAATCTGGTTTCCCCCATTGACTTCACTCGTCAGAAAGTCGGGAAAGGAGATCACATGACCTTGGGACACAACAACGGTCGTAAATATGAGCCAGCTGCCCAACGTCTGAATTTCGATCACACAGTTATGGGGATGCTGCGAAGTTTGTAAGTGTGAAAAGCAGTCACCTTTTTTTTCAGTGACATTGTTACTTTGAACCGACACTAAATGAATCGTTGTAAGTCGAGGACTACCTATATTTGGTGGAGCTTGTCTGGTTGGACGGTGGGCGGTTTGCAAATATGCATATAATAAAAATGCCATCCTGACAATAGCAGGAACATGGAATAATACAATTAATTCGTTATAGCGGCGCCGGCTAATTCCAGTGTCTGAGCCAGGTGTTTGATACTTCAAAGTGCTATTTTTTATTTATATCTGCCATGTTCGAGGGCAATTTGGGAAAAAAACCCTCCATTTTGGTTGTCAGCAACAGATGCTCGCAGATACAGAACTTTTATTATACACATTGGAAAACCACAACATTACATGGCTTTTTGACATCATCACTATTCGAATTGAGGCCCTTGTCCCAACGTCTTAGAAGGTTTGAAATTCCTTCCGCAAAGAAATCTCCCTCCTGGGAATGAAGCCACCCTGGAAAAGCATTGTGAAGCGCATGGTCATCGTCGAAGCTGACTTCCGGTGTGGTGTGGGTTCATGATAATGCTTGTCTGCACACCGCTAGGTGCACCCAGGAACCTTTGGAACAGTTCCAACGTTGGGATGTTTTTGATCATCTCCCCTGTAGCCTTGATTTGACCCTGAGCGACTCCCACCTCTTCCGGCTTCATTCCCAGGAGGGAGATTTCTTTGCAGGAGGAATTTCAAACCTTGTGACATGTTATGACAAGGGCCTCCGTTCAAATGGTGATGATGTCGAAAAGTCATGCAAGGTAGTTTTCTAATGTGTATAATAAAAGTTCCGGATCTCTGAGTGCATATCGTTGATAAGTGAACGGAGGTTTTTTTTTCCAAATTGCCCTCGTATATGCCGCTCAATTCCAGAAAAGCTCTGGAATGGCATAAGTGAATGAGAGGCATCCTTATTTCAGGGGACAAGCTGTCTCATAGAAGGGGAGTCCTTACAGTGAGTGAGACAGAGCGCAAAAGCTGCTGTTTTAGTAATTCTACTGAAGTACGCTTTTGACATTGCTGTGTCTTCACAGGCGGCGCACGCAGTCCTCAGGACACGAAGGAAGGTGAGTTGGGCTCTTTCCTTTTCAACATCTTGGCTAGGAACCCATCAGTGCCCTTGGCAATTATCGCAGCATTCTAGGTTTGATTCTTAATTACTCTCGTGTGTGTACAAGGCCTCATAGGCTGGCATTTTTATCTTAACAGGCCTCTATACCTCTAATGCCTTACCGTCTCCATAAATATATTAACAAACTGTCTTAACTGGTTTTACCTAAACAGATAGTCCTTGACCCTAAGACCATTCGTTTAGAGATTCTCTGAAGTTGCAGTTAACTAAGCTGGGTTGTTATTTGATTTGACTTTTCACAGTTTTCAACCGCCCGTCTCCCTGACAGTTGTTGGCTAAAAGGGGGCCATTACTGACCATCAGGCTATTTTTTTATTTGCCTAGAAAGTTACCTTCCATGAAAAAACTTTTTTTTAAGCAGGGGATGCTGAAAAAAATCAACACCAGAGCAATGCCTAGAACAGTGTTTCTCAACCGCAGCAACTTTTAAGAAGTTGTCAGAAGTCTTCAGCATTCTTTTGCGAGGGTTTAAAAATCAAACTTCGGACCCAATCAAGTCCGAAGGAGATTATAATAACACAGATTAAGACTACAGAAAGATTGTTAAAGTTCAATGCTAGTTATTCAAGTTATTTGTACACTACCAATTCCCCCTTTCCTCTCCCGACTCCCTCCCCCTCTTCCCATTCCCTTTACCCCATATCCCATATTTTGTAAATATTGTCAAAGTTCAATGTTAAATTTTTTATGTTATCTATAAATTACTCCTTGAGAAACGAAGCTTGCTAGCACTGAGGTTTCCTGGGAATTCACGCGTAGTTCAACACTTCTCGGAGCAAGGAGACTCCTTTCATTCACCATGGTAGTAACCTTGGCTCGGCTCCTCTGCCCGTCACTTGAGCGGCTACTGCTGATAAGCATGTCCTCAAACAAAGTTCTCTCAGGAGCTCTCCGAATCCACCCCCCCCCAGAGCAATGGCAAATCACTGATGCTAAGGGGTTTGAGAGAAGTGTGGATTTCGCCTCCCAGAATTCCCCAGACAATTATGGAAGTAAATGCTAGCTTCTGGCACAAACATAAACCAGAGTCACAGGAACCTGGGATGCTGCATACAGCAAGCGTGGGCTGGTTGCGGAGTGCCCAAACTGTGCTCATGCGTCACCATGGGGGGTGGGGTGGTGAGTGGGTGGAGAACCACTGTAAGTTTGCATCTGGGCCGCAAGTAACTTTTGGAGGGGTCTGTTGGAACTTCGAATGGCCGCCGAGCAACCGATCGTAAGTCGAGGACTGCCTGTCCTAGATTTTTGTAAAGTGGGTTGTTTTTTCTGTCCCTGCAGGACTCGCGAGCAGGTCCGAGCGGAAGATGATCTCCAGCAGATCACCGTGGAGCTCAAGCCGAAGTGCGATATTGAGATTGTGGTGCCGGATGTGGCTGCCGCAGGGTGAGAGGCTCTTTGGATGTGACGGCTCAGCCGTTTTCAGTCATGCATGCTCTTCATGCTCCTCGTTAATGCGTGCCGTCTCCCAACGTTACTCAGGGGGGCACCATTCTAATGTGGGTGGGAAACCAGCTCCAAATTCTCCTCAGGGTTTCCAGAAGCAACTCCCAAGTTGGAAGCTCTTTGTTTCCTTTTCCCGTGGCTGAGGGAACACGTGGAACGCAAATAATTGGGCTTAAAGGCTTTTAATAATTAATAATTTGCATTTAAAGGCACTTTGGATCTAATTCAAAAATAGCCTCCTCCCCATACAGGTAGTCCTCGTTTTACAACAGTTCGCTTAGTGACCGTTCGGCGTTACGATGGCACTGGAAAAAGTGACTCGTGACCGTTTTTCACACTTCTGCGACCGTTGTAACATACCCATGGTCCCGTGATCAAAATTCAGATGCTGGGCAGCTGTCTCGTATTTATGACGTTGGCAGTGTCTCCGGGTGACGTGATCTCCCTTTGCGACCGTCTGACAGGCAGAGTCCATGGGGGAGCCAGGATCACTTGCCAGCCGTGTTAACTAACTCAACAACTGCAGTGATTCGCTTAGCAGATGTGGCAAGAATGGTCGTAAAATGGAGCTCGGCTCGCTTCACCAGTGTTTCACTTCGCCACAGAAATTGTGGGCTCAGTTGAGGCCGTAAATCGAGGACTACCCGTACGCAATACAAGAATGACGTAGTCTGTATCCACTCCACATCGAAATCCAGCCTGGAGGGTGGGTGACTTTCTAAACATCTGCTGCGAGCCGGCTTGCCAAACATCGGATGACAAACAAGCAGTCCTGTGCTATTAAAACAGCATATAATTCAATTTGACACGCACGGGCACACCCAATTCATACAGGCGTGTTTCGCCCTTTTGTTCAGCTGTCGTACGGTTTGTTTAGTTTTGTGAGCTCAGCCGTTGCAGTTGTAAATCACAGCGGACGGCTGGATGCATTTCGGGATCCAGCCTGTTCTGGAACCCTTCCGCGAAATAGCGTTAATCCAACCGGAACACCGTGTGTGGTGCGTGAATCCAGCCTCCTTTCCAAAGGGACGATCGGTCCTTAGCCCTCGGTTCCCTGCAGATTTAAGTACAAAGTAGGAACATGCACATGCTCATTTCTTAATTCAAATTGTAGGGCCACTCAGCTCAACAAGGACGGAAAACAAGATTAAAGTAAAATGTAAAGTAAAAACAATTGCAGTAATACAGAATTACAAATTTAGCCGCCCTGAGTCCATGGAGAGGGACGGCATATAAATACGAAAAATAAATAAATAAAATAAATAAAATTTAATATGCATAAGACAGCCTGGTTGGTTTCATGGCACCAGGCTAGAAATCAGGAAAGGATGACTTCTAGTCCTGTCTTAAGTATGAAAGCCCACTAGGTGACTTTGGACCAATCACGAGGAGACAGTGAGTTCTAGTCCCGCCTTAGGCATGAATGTTGACAGGGTGACTTTGGGCCAATCACGAGGAGACGGTGAGTTCTAGTCCCGCCTTAGGCATGAAAGTTGACAGGGTGACTTTGGGCCAGACATTGTCTCTTAGCCCAACCCACCTCACAGGGTCGTTGTGGTGGTGGTGAAAATAGGAAGAGGAAGGTGTATTAGATACTACAGGAAAAACTTACCAGAAAAGAGTATTCACAAGGGTATTAGATATGTTTGCCACCATAAGTTTATAATAATAAAAGGTTGACTTTGTTAAATAAATAAATAAAATATCCTGTAATCGCTACTGTGTTTCCGACGAAAATAAGACCTACTCCAAAAATAAGCCCCAGGGTGATTTTTTCAGGCTGCTCCTAAATATAAACCCTACCCTGAAATTAAGCCCTAGTTAAGATCATCAGCCAGAAGGACAGATTTACCGGAAGTACGTCCATTGCAAACAAACTAGCAACAACAATAAAAAACACAGAAGGAGCCGGTCCCTCACTCCGCCCAACGCTTGCAGTTTCTGCCCGTCGCTATCTCGGTGATGGGCAGAAACAATCCCCGAGTTCGATGGGCGAGGAGGGCTTTTGACATGTTGCCAAATCTGGGACGTCGATCCGAATGAGAAATTGTGCACATTGGGCGGAGTGAGGGACGCACACGGCAGAGAGCTCGTTCGGATTGTGTGTCCCTGAAAATAAGCCCTAATGTAAATATTTGGAGTAGAAATTAATATAACACCGGGTCTTATTTTCAGGAAAACACGGTAGTGCAACCCAAAAAATTGGTGTCTGCACACACCTGGAGCCACAGGCCCAGAGCCAGGTCTTTAGGGCTTAACAGAAGGCCGGCAGGATTGGGCTCATCCTGGTCTCCAGTGGGAGAAAGTTCCCAAGGTGAAAGTGCCATGATAGAAAAGGCAGGCCGGAAAGTCCCCACCAACCAGCATCCCTTAAGAGGCTGAAGCGGGCCCACCTTTGCCTGGCCAGATCGGATGGATAGAAACAACGGGGAGAAACAGTCCCTCGAGGAAGTAGCCTAGTCCCGAGCCGTGAAGGAGTTTCAGGGTGTCCCAAAGGTGCTTTTCCAAAAGGAAATGCTGAAGACGCTTCTCAAATGAGAAGCAAAACATTTTCAAAGCAAAATACAAGGAAGGCCACTTGCCTTTTGGGGAAAAATCGCCTTTGGGACAGCCGTGACCTGGATGGTCGAGAA
Source organism: Pareas carinatus (assembly GCA_032468095.1). NCBI lineage: Eukaryota > Metazoa > Chordata > Lepidosauria > Squamata > Pareidae > Pareas > Pareas carinatus. The sequence continues at coordinate 49,594 of JANHFO010006926.1, forward strand.
TCTCCATAGAGTTTCAAAGTGACAACCAGCTCCTGATACGTGCGATTCCTGACCTCCGTGCATTTTGCCGTGCCCTCAAAGCCTGCTTATTTGTTCAGGCCGGACTGTCCTAGTTTTCCATTTTCTCCCTGCATTTGGGATTTGGTTTTTTTTATTTGATATTTTTGGGGTTTAGATTTTTAAATGTTAAAAGTTTTTAAATTTTTATGGGCCTTATTTAATATTTCATTTTACTCGGTTTTTAGTTTTTGTATATATGTATGTATTTTAATGGCTGTTTACTGCCCTGAGTCCTTCAGGAGGAGGGTGGTATATAAATTTAATAAATAAACAAACAGATAAATAATTGCACCTGGAAGCACACTGACAACCAATGTGCCTCCCCGAATAGTGGCGTTTACAGGGGCCAAATAACCAGCACCGTAAACTACCTCCTGCTACCAGCTGAGGCTTCCAGGCAGCCCCATGTAGAGCGCGTTGCAGTAGTCCAGTCGGAGCGCTGCTGTCACCCAGCCAGTGATCGGAGCCAATTCAGACATGCGGTCTTGGCTTCTTCCCCCGCTTCGGGATGGGATCCTGCCGTACTTTTTTGAGGACGGTCCGAAAGTGCCGAGCAGGAGCGCCGAGTACAGAAGTCCGACCCGCCACGGCCTCCATCCTCACCCATCTGCCTTCTTTGCAGGGAGGCTGCCTCCTTAGCGTGCGCCACCATGCTGTCGGCAGCAGCGGCGACGGAGGTCGAGACAGCCAGCCAGGCCTCCGAACCCGCCAGCCAAGCTTCGGATGAAGAGGAGCTCCCGATCCCGGATATCTATTTTGTAAGCCCCTTTGCATTTTTGCACACAAAGCTGCGGTGGGTTTGTCTCTTCTCTCCTCCCGCCCGTCGCTTTTCGACTTCACTCGCTTCCCTTCGGAAGATTTAAAACCAGCCGACACCCCCTGCACCCAAGGTATTGTCTCGTCTCGTCCCCCTGTTGCACATTTGTTCCCTTGCATTCACGCTCTTTTCTTCTCCCGGGTTGCCAGAGAAACCAACTGGGAAAATGTGTTCCTTTGGCGGAAAACCTCACGATTCCTTTGAAATAGGTAGAAAGGCGGACCTCGGGCTCCTCCGCGGCTTCCAGGCGCCTTTGCGATTGATCTTCTTTCCTCTCCCTGCAGGCAGGAGCATGTTCAGAGGAGGAAATCTAGGGAGGCAGAACAGGGAGTAAGTGAGTCTGAGGAGTGTGTGTGTGTGGCGTGTGCAACCGTGCTGTGCTCGATTCTGTCTGAAACCTCACAATTTGCGTGAACAAGCTCTCCATCTTTCCCAGAAGCCACTGTTCGATCTTGTTTAAGTCTTCTTCGAAGTCAAGCATGAGTCCCTTTGCTGAAAGGCAGCGTAATCAATTTCAGGGGGAACGTTTTTCTACACAAGCTGGTCTAACCTTTGGTTGAAGCCAGAGTACAGCTAGTCCTCAACTTACGACCTCAACGGAGCCCAAGCTTTCTGTTGCTAAGCCAAACAGTTGTTAAGTGAGTTTTGCTCCATTTTATGACCCGTTTTGCCATAGTGGTTAAACAAATCACTGCAGCTGTTAAGTGAATCATGCGGTTCTTAAACGAATCTGCCTTTCTCCCCCCCTCCATTGACATTGCTTGTCAGAAGCCAGCTGGGAAAGTTACAAATGGTGATCCCAGGACCTCAGGAAAGTCTGATTGTCATGAATAAATGCCAATTTCCAAGCACCCAAATTTTGGAGATGCTGCAGTGGTCGTAATTGTGCAAAACGATCCTAAATCGCTTTTTTCAGTACTGTCGTAATTTCGAACAGTCCCTAAATGAACGGTTGTAAGTCAAGGACTACCTGTATCCCCAATACATAGCTGCGTCCAGCTGCTCGAAGACAGCTTGCAGGGAGGCACATTACTCGTGTCCCCCAACTCATAATCAAATGACTCTTATAAATACAGAATATTCTCCTAATATCCTCCGCCGTCTCTCCTCCAGAAATTTCTGTCCTGCACCCTGGACCAGCAAAGGCTAGATTGTTGCTGCCTTCTAAATGTCAGTGTTTCTCAACTTTGACAGCTTTAACTTGTGTGGACTTCAACTCCCAGAATTCCTTAACCAACCTGGGCCGCGCTGGGAGTTGAAGTCCACACAATTTAAAGCTGTTGAAGTCCACACAATTTAAAGCTGTCACGGTTGAGAAACATTGTCCTGTGCAACATCTCATTTAAAGCAGAAGTTTCCATGCTGGCTGGGGAATTCTGGGAATTGAAGTCCACAAGCCTTAAAGGGACCATGGTTGGGGATCTCTGCTTTAAAGCTTTGCACCTCAAGGGGTGCAAATAATTTGTACATAAATCTAGGTGACCACTAGAGGGCCACATAGAGAAGCAAAAATCATCTTTTGCTGCCATCTGCTGGTGTTTTGGCTTCCTGCAGTCTGCCCTAAGCATTCCTATAGAACTGCTCTTTCTATTATTTGATTTATTCAGAAAAGTGAAATGGCAGCCCAACTCGCTCCCAGTGACTCTAGGCGGCCTGCAGAAATGAAACCCCAAATACAAAATCCGATAATCGCTCATTCCCCTGGCAACAGCAATCAAACCAACCGCGTGATGGGCCCCGTATCACCCTGGGTTCTCCAGGCCCACTGGCAAAACCGTGTCTTCGAGGCCTTTCAAAAGAGTTTCAGAATTGAGGCCAATCTTATCTCCATGGGGATGATGTTCCACAGGGAGAGAGCCACCAGACAGAAACCCTTTCTTAGTCCCTCCAGATCAGGAATGGGCAACTATGATGCCTTTACGATCTGTGGACTTCGACTCCCAGAATTCCGGAGCCAGCCCTGCTGGCTCAGG